>OZ059825.1:46603704-46897464 GCA_964057195.1 Orthosia cruda
TTCCGTACCCAAAGGGTAAAAACGGGACCGTATTACTAAGACTCCGCGGTCCGTCTGTCTGTCACCAGGCTGTATCTCATGAACCGTAATAGCTAGACAGTTGAAATTTTCACAGATGATGTATTTCTGTTGCCGCTATAACAAAAAAATACTATAAACAGAATAAATTAAATATTAGAGTGGGGCTCCCATACAACAAACGTGATTTTGTTGCCGTTTTTTGCGTTAATGGTACGGAACCATTCGTGCGCGAGTCCAACTCGCACTTGGCCGGTTTTTTTTAGCTTTATTATTTTTTATTTGACTAATATAAGAAAAGCTGATTAAAACACAAATAGATAGGTATTCTTAAAACAGAATCGAGAAATTACACTTGCGGTCTTGAGCCAGTTTTTATAGTTTGGTTCACGCGGCGAACAGCTAATGAGAAGAATGTCTTCTAGGTGGGGTCTGTTAATCTCGAATTAAATTGTATAGGTAGGTAAGTTACATTTTTCTCTAGAACGCCTGGAGATATCAGTTGAAATTAATATCACATACTGAAATCTGCAATCCCTTGGAGCTGTGAAAATATCAAACTTCAAAAAAAAAACCCTTTACGTCGCATAAGTATTTGCGGAATCCCAAGGGTATCAACGGGTACTTCCCGTTGACCTACAATCATGAAATTTGGCAAGAAGCAATGAACCGTAGCACAAATAAAGAAAAGTCCGAATCAGTAAAATAGTAGCATAAGCAAAAAACCTTGTAAAATTTGCAGTTGATATAATTATAGCTGATTGCAACCTATTTCGATGTACAACACTTTTCCAACGGCATAGTTTTCTTTTTATAAGACCAATGTTCGGTGCTTTCATGGTTTATGAACTTCAGTAATGTAACCTAATTATTTTTACCCGACTGCCGAAGGAGGGTAATGTGTTTATCAGTCTATGTATGTATGTATGTTTGTTCCTACGTGGCGTTCTAGAGACCAAACACGTTGGCCGATATTTATGATTCTTTCGTCAATCGATTCGTCTTAACCCTGCGAGTGTCATAGGCTACATAAAAAATGGAAAAGAAAATAATATATGGCGGATTTTGAAAAATATGGTCCATTTTGTAGGGGGGATTTTTTTTTTCTTCCAAACCCATCATGTGGGGTATCAAAATAAAGGGTTTCAAAAATATATAACACTTATATGTTTAAATGTACCTAATTAAAAAAAAACTAAAAAGTTTTAAATAAAAAAAAGTTAATTAAAAAAATTAAAAAACCACGACTGCTTAAAAAGCGAACTAAAAAGACGTAAACAAGAAGAAAATCATGCTGTGCTGTCGGAGGATATATCTGGTTTTGGTCAGCCAGCTCGCGAATTCACTTCCCAAACGAATGTACCTATTTTTTTTTAAAACCTTTTTTTTCCTTTTCTAGTTTTATGACCCTATCACTAAAAAGTGAACAATATCTATATCAGGTACCTAAAGGATTGACAAAATAACCATAATAGCTTAATTTACATGTTCGTGTTGTTTGTCGCTAAGAAGTTCGGTTGTCTATGTTCCATATCTTGCAAACTACTGACCGACTTTGATGAAACTTGCACTGTTCAAGTGAAGAAATAATAATCCAATAAAAAAAGCATGATCACGGTCCGATAAGTAGTTTCGGAGAAATGCGTGGACAAACATAAATAAATAAGTACATAAAAAATACATACATACAGAAAATCAAACATACATACACTTATGAAATTTGGCACACGTGTTTAGAAGTAGCCAATACAGAGTAACATATGCGAATATTATGCAATGTCAACTATATAACATACACACATGTCGAATTGATTACTTCCTTTTTTTGAAGAAGTTGGTAAAATAGCTGCTCTACGTTTTCTCGAAATAAGCGAACATAAATAAATGTAACGAACAGTGTTTTTATTATTTGCTTTATTTACAACAGAACTTAAATAACTAAAATATTATGAAGTAGCTTTTCCCTGCGGCTTCGTTCCCGTGGCTCACACCGCAGAACCCGTTTTCACGATAAAAACCTATATGTCACTCAGGAATAATATAGCTTTCTAGTGGTGAAAGATTTTTTTAAATAGGCTTTGTAGTTTTTGTGTTTATCCATTACAAACAAACTTACAAATAATCAAATCTTTCCCATTTATGATATTACTAGTGTAGACTATATTATATAGTACAAACTAATTACAATAATTTACAAGTGCGTATAAAAAGGGTAGAGGGAAACTCATTTGGTATCAAACATATCACATTGTTGTCAATGGGAAAAGTGCCCCGAACGCTGGCAGCGGGTTCATTGGCCGAAGAAAAGGCCTTCAGATCACGTGAAGAATCGTCTAATTGATTGACCCGAAATTCTCGATTAGCACACGGACACCATGTGCCTAATATTTCGACCCCAAACGGCTCAAACATACTTATAACACCCAATTAAGTAGTTTTTTGTACCTAAGGATTTCAGAGGCGATCCCATATTGGAAGTTGTTTAGAATCAAATCTGTATTAATTTATTGAATGACTAGCTCCTGGCAGCGGCTTCACCCGCGTGAATATCGAAAATTATCCCAAAAGAACATTGTCCCGGGATAAAATATATTCCATTTGCTATCCCAGATTATAATCTATCTCCGTGCCAGGTCTCAAATTCATGCACAGCCCGATTTCATCCAGATCCGTTCAGTAGTTTTTGCGTGAAAGAGTAACAAACATACGAACACACTTGTGTAAGTGTGTAAACTCACAAACTTTCGCCTTTATAATATTAGTAGGAAGTAGGATTTCACCAAATTATAAATAAACTTACTACATATTTTCAACACTTCAAATTACTGCTCTGATTTACTAAGCCCGTAAACCGATGGTTTTATAACCAACTAACATATTGTACTAATAACCAATAATTACATTCGGTATCGGTAAAGGTACCACCTCCTTATTAGATACTTACTAATTTATTTATGATTTTACAATAATTCTCGTCCACCATTACACTCCACCCTTCTAGGGTTGCAGTTTGCACATGTTGGGTAGCAATTAGTGTTGCATCACCCATCGGTCCCATCGCGTGTGATAAATAAATGTATTCGTTAATCGTGGACCCGATTGGTCCAGTAGCTTTGTTCTCACGGTAACATCACTATCGCGTGATAACGTGATGACCCCGCTACCGTGTCGTTAAATTTTTATCGATAAACTCTCCCACAATGTGTTACTGTATCTGTACTTTTAATTTAATAGTTATGCAATTAATATAGTTCGGTATTCGGTTGCAGAAGTTTGGGTGTTCTATGATTTCAGATTCTGTATCGCATCACTTTTCTCAGAGTTACGATGTGACTTTAGAGAAGTTGAGATGGTGTAGTATATACCGTGTAAAGCTTGTTTTAAGAAAGCAACTAACAATTTCCAAAGATTTTTTTATTAGTTCGCCTTTTCGCCGAGAAAAGGAATCCTGGCCTTTCTCAGGCCAGGATTCCTTTTTCTTTCATATGTATTTTAAAAATTTTGATTAAATACACCCAACGAAGTCCTACTTTTCACAATAGAGCAACTATTATGGGCGAATAGAATAAATATTCAAAACAAAACACCCCTAATTTGACATACAAAAAGCATTGTAAGTGCACTTGTGCCGAAACTGAACGCTATAAAAGTGTAAACAAGGGTGTGCGCCGCTTATTTGCGAATCACGCCGTAGCAAATTGAAAGATCGCTCAACCCCCAGCTAATAGGGTGTCGCGTACTCTGTCGGGGCTCTGCAGTGTATTAGAACACTATTAAGTACTCCATACCACTTTAACACGTCCCTAGACCCTACTTCATATCGATTGTGCTTGATTGTGTACACAATAATTAAGTTTTTTTTAAAAAGAATTACTAACAATCTCGGTCAATTTCTTTAACATTGTGGTAATATGAAACTGTTAACTTCATATACTGGATCTCTATTATTGTCATGAATTTTATCTAGGGTCTAGATCTATGAGGCATATATATGATAATGTAATATGAATGTATATTAATCATTTCGTCGTTGATAAAAAAAATTAACATGATGATTCTTTCGTGGTGATCCTATGTTTACTCTCCGAATGGTTTGAATCCATCTTTATCATTTTGAGTTAAAAGAAATCAAATAAATAGCTCGTAAACGGGTAACAAATGCGCATGATATGCCTAAAAATGTACACTTATTACACGATATACCCATAGAGTTCTATACAGCACGAGTTCATTATTTTCATATCGATATCGAGCCAAAAAGCATCGAACAATGGACTTAATATAACAGGAACCAATGGTTGATAAAATACTGTAAGTATTCAGATGTGTAAAAGATAATGACTTTGCTGCAACCCAACACTGGTCGCACTATCGTATAATAATCCCTTTTTCAATTATTAAAAAGCACCTTATCTAAGTGTAATGTAGGATTTACATACAGATTATGGAGCGCACGTGCGCCCTTTCACACCCGCGCCGCGCCGCAAGCGCTAGCGTGGCGTGGCGTCGCGTCAAGTGTTTGTAGGTTTCCATATTGTTTTTTACTTACGGACCAAAAAGTATCAACTATGTTAGTAATCGGTAACTGGCATACAAACAGAAGAAAAAAAAACAACGTCCACATTTAAAACGAAACTTTGACGTTTCATTGTTACTCGGGCCTTAGCGTAGTAAGTTATGAAAATTATTTTCTAAGTGATTTTATATTTATATACACCTTTTCCTTGTAAAAATTTAAGTAACTGAACAATGCCGATCAAACTTCTGCTCGCTCGTCAAATATTCGACTCAGCCGGCATTCCGACCGTCGAGGTGGACATGGTAACTGAACTGGGACTATTCCGTATTGGCGTTCCGTCAACTGATCTGAAAAAAGTAGCAGAATCATTACAGCTACGAGATAATAATCCCGCGGAGTACTTCGGTATGGGTGTGTTGATGGCTGTAAAAAATATAAACAATATTATCGCCCCAGAACTCATAAAACAGAACCTCGAGGTGACTATGCAAAAAGAAATAGATCAGTTTATGATCGCTCTGGACGGCACTGAGAACAGGTCGCGGCTGGGCGCCAACGCCATCATGGCCGTGTCGCTGGTGGCTGCCAAGGCCGGCGCCGCCAAGAAAGGCATGCCACTGTACAGGCACATCTCGGACATGGCGGGAGTCACCACCATCATACTGCCAGTTCCTCATTTCACTATCCTGACCGGCGGGACGTTGTCCTCCAATGGGTTACCATTTCAAGAATATGCAATTATGCCAACTGGGGCGTCATCCTTTACCGAAGCGATGCGCATGGGTACGGAAATATATATGTATGTTAAGAACATGGTGTTGTCCAAATATACCGTCGAGGCTTCATATGTTCCAAGTAACGGCGGCTTCTCCATTCCGATCCTGAGCCACAGAGATGCGCTTTTGTTCCTGACCGACGCTATAAAGCAATGCGGATATCATGGCAAGGTCGAAATATCCATAAACGCGGCTGCATCGGATTTATACAAAGATGGGGCTTACGATTTAGAATTCAAAAATCCAAATTCAAATCCTCAAGAATATATTTCGTCTGACAAACTCGCCGAAATCTATTTGGACAACGTAAAAGAGTTCCCCGTGGGTTCCATTGAAGACGGTTTCGAATATGATGACTGGTCGGCGTGGTCCTTGCTTACAGCTCGCACGTCGGCGCAGCTGTTGGCCAACGACCTGACGCAGACCAACCTGCGGAGAGTCGGCCTGGCCATCGAGAAGAAAGCGGGAAACACGATTGGCTTGCGATTAAATCAAGCAGGTACGTTGACTGAGGTCATCGAAGTTTACAAGATAAGCAAAGCCGCAGGATATGGCATATGTGTCCTTGATAGATGGGGAGACACTTGTGATTTGTTCCTGGCTGACTTGGTGGTGGGTCTGTCCGCGGGGCAGCTGAAGTGCGGCGGGCCAGTGCGCGGCGAGCGCGTGGACAAGTACAACCAGGTGCTGAGGATAGAGGAGGAGCTGGGCGCACTGTCCAAGTACGCGGGCAAGAACTACCGCGGCAATCTCTAGACTATGTTGCTGATTTGAATTTATATTTTATTTATAATAAAATAACTTTCACTTTAAATGCTATACTTTACTTTCGAAACGCAGAAATGTTAGATACTACCCCGGCAAACCTGCTTTTAAAGGGACTCTTCGTTCGTGTCAATATTTAATGACACAAATCTAACTGTTCGGTACGTAACGAACGCACAAATTGCCGGAAATACTCATTATGTTCATTGTGACATGATAAAAACCATAACCTGTTATTATAGCACTTGTAGTAAGTTCGAAGGTTGACAAGGATGCTAGGTTTCGTAGCGCGAACTTAAAAAATATATAGCTTTTTTTAAATTGATGCGGTGCAGTGGGTATCTTTGAGAACAAATTGTGCACTGAGTAACTGTAATCTGTTACTCAATTAGGTAAAAAAATGCTCTAGATACGATTATTGTTATATATATTTTTTTTTGTTCTGTTGCTTAGTTGTGTACAGTGTAGGTACTCCACTTGTCGAGAAAAGCCAGAATATATCAATACTGGGATATTTTCGCCAAATTATGATCTTTTTCGTGTATCCCAATCAGTTGGTATACATGGATTTTTTCCACTCTTCCCAACATTGGAAAACGTTGTGATTTTGTGCAGCAAATGTGTTCAAAATATTTATATATTTTATAGTTTATGATTAGTAAGATTGACGTTTAGATTAATAAAAAACTTAATTATTAAAAAAAGTTTTTTCTGCAAAACTGATGTTGGGATCCTTTATTCCCATCTGCCCCCTTCGAGCTTGCCACCGGGGTGGTGGTTGGCACTAACCAGTGGCGTTTACCACCCCGGTGCCTAGTGGAAAAATCCATGTATACCAACTGATTAGGATAGCCAGTTGGGATAAATGGAACAGATATAAAATTTCGCATAATAAACACGCAATATAGTCTTGACTACCTCTGTGGTTACCAATAACATTGTTTTGTTCTGAAAATATCTCTCTGTTATCGGTATGATGTATCAATGAATTTGTTATCACAAGCGCAATACAATAAAAAATATAATCGACAAGGACGGGTCAACCCTATCACCCTGTATGAAGGGGCCTAAGGGGCCATAACAGTGCGCACGTGTTCGCCCCTCATGTTCGCCCCTCACGCCACAGAAACACGGGGCCGAACTGTTTAGTTAGCCCTCTTTACGTCTCACAAAAATAATTGTAGATAAATAAACCGCTTAGGGGGTTCCGGAGCGATTATGCGCGGATAATTAAAGTTGGAAGATTACCTTTTTTCGGTTTTCAAGTTTCTCGTGACGATGAAGTGGTTGTGTAATAGACAAAATGTCGCTGCATACGCAACGTGTTTTCATTCGGACCAAACGGCCAGCGGGATAAGTTTTGAAAATAACGTTTCATACAAACAAGTAAATTTTAGAAAATTAGAAAACACCCCGTCCCATTTTTATTTCATGCTACATAATTTATCTAGTACATACTAGATACGCTTCGATCGGCAATCTATTGAACACGTAATTATGACACGATATCTTGCGAAAACACCCCGATGCAAACAGTAAAACGCCCATAACTTTTGAACGGCTGATCCGATTTTATTCAAACATAGCTAAGAACACTCTCGACAAAATCACCTTTCAAACCAAAAACTAAATAAAAATCGGTTCATCCGTTTAGGAGCTATGATGCCACAGACAGACACACAGATACACAGCAACACATGTCAAACTTATAACACCCCTCTTTTTCCGTCGGGGGTTAAATACGAAATGGATGCACGGACGGGACTACGACGGCGTTTTTTTCACTACGGAACTGTGGTCCCACTGCGATGTCCTACTGGTGGGACAAAACTTTTTCTTGGTCCCACCAAACACACACTTGACCGTTTTGTTACGCCGAATTGAAGGAACGCCATATGGTAAATATTACCCACATTATAAAAAAGATTTCAGTCCTAGCAGTCCCAATTTTTTATGCTCTAATGAGCGATAAGAAAGAACCCTCGTATTTTGCTTTATTTGATATAATAAAGACCGTATTTAAAAACAAGTGGAACCCAATAAGGATTCATATGGACTTGAAATAGCTGCATCTAATGGTTTAATAAAATATTACCTGGTGTGGTTATAAAGAGATGCTATTATCATTTTAATAATTGTATCTGGAAGAAGGCGACATCGTTGGCCATCAAACACAAACTTTACAGACGTATAGTTGGTTTATGTGCAGTGTTACCGCTGGTACCTATTGACAAAATTGACGATGGATGGAAATACATCCAATCGCGGACTTTGAATAAAGAAGATGAAAAATTAAATATCTTTATGGCATACGTAAAGAAAACATGGATGAAAAATAATTGATTTATAAATGAATGGTGTGTTGCCCATAAGAGACATAGGACAAATAATATTATGGAAAGCAAGCTGGCATTCTTTATTAAACAAGTCCATAAACAAAAACTATGTGACGTTGGCAAAACTCCTTGAAGTTCTCCAACAAAACGTGACTATCCAAAAAATTAAAAATCATAATAACACATTACAAAAACGAAGAAAGATCGAAATAGAAAAAGACGACGAAATTATAGAACTTCAAACGCAGTTAGTTCACGGCGAAATTTCAGTTGGCCATTATTTAGAAGCTTTGCGGTAAAAAGAATGCTGGAATTATTTTTAATTTTAATGCCTTTTAATTATTACAATTTTATCTCGTTTAATTATTATTTTATTTTGTTTCATGAAAGTAGTGACTATTACATACCACATTGTAACAAAACGGTCAAGTGTGTGTTTGGTGGGACCACGAAAAAGTTTTGTCCCACCAGTGGGACATCGCAGTGGGACCACGGTTCCGGAGTGGTTTTTTTTGTACTAACTACTGTATTCAGGTACGTCCTGGCAAAATTTATGACAAAAATAGAAAAGGATACGTGATTTATGCGGCTTTCCCCCTGACATTTAGGAAAAGAAAACAAGCTCATACGGCTTCTTGTCGGCGACGAACTGAATTCTGTTTCAAAAGAAAGTTCGTCGAAAGGCTGTTCGATTTTTTGTTCGATTCATTTGAAATAATCAGGTTTACGTAATTATTTTATGTGCGTAAGGATTGAGTGTCCCAACCTTTAATTAAAAAACTTTTAACAAAAAATCAAACCGACTTCCAGAACAAAAAACTACAAAGCAAAAAATAACTTTCTTTTCCGAAGTCGGTGTCTTTTGTACCCATTTTTTTCAGTTTTTCGACACCGACTTCGGAAAAGAAAGTTATTTTTTGCTTTGTAGTTTTTTGTTCTGGAAGTCGGTTTGAATTTTTGTTAAAAAGTTTTTTATTTTTCTCTTTTTAGTTTGGGTAGGTATCTCCAATTAACATGATAATCATCAAAGTACATCTCATGACGATTTCAATAAGCCCAAGTACGACTAGGATACATTGTTTTATTTCAGAGTTCCAGCGCCTACCTTCCGGCTTCATCATCAGAACAATTCAATAGTACCATTTTCATCAGTACCATTTATTTATAAGTATTTGCTTCATCATAGTCGGTTAACTATTCGAGATATTTTATACGTGTGACATACTTAGCATATAGGAGTTCCAGTGGCCATCTGTGGTCTTCTTCATCAGTTCCACTTCACCAAATTATACTTTCTGAGTGCAAGTGATTGCATTGTTGATGAAAATACCAAAATCACTATATGTATATGCCTATAATATTTGAGGAGTTCCATCGATTGCTCTAGGATCCCATCATCAGATCCTGACCTGATGACTATGGGACCAACAAGGAAGTATACCCTTCAAAACAAAAGAAGATTTTTTGAAATCGGTCCAGGCGTCTTTGAGTAATCGGGGAACAAAAATAAAAATAAATAAAAAAAGATTCCGACGAATTGAGAACCTCCTCCTTTTCTTGAAGTCGGTTAAAAACTATCGATGCAGAGATTTAGTTAAAGTTGTAGAAAAAGTGTTGTTTCACTACCGTCACATGCCTCGTTACTAGATGTCGAAATGTCCACCTCTTGCAGCATGAAAAATGTGAGCTCTTTTTATTGCATTTCTCATCATATTTTCGCATACTTGCGGCGTTACTTCACTGACTGCGTCTTGAGTAGTAATAGTAGTGGGGACCCCCGGCACTAAGACTCTCAATCGGTTCGTTGTGCATATGTGCACTGGCTAACATAGCCAGCCTAGCTCCGTCCTAAAGCAGAGAAGCTTCCTGGGGGCTTCACAGGCTTCACGGAGCGACCTCACAGTTCTGGAGGATTTCTTCACGTTGAGATGCCATGCCTCGCATTCCAGGATTACGTGGGCGGCTGATTCTTCGACGTTAAAACAGCCCCTGCAAAGTGGGCGCCTATGTTGAAAAGATGTTTATTATTCGCATCTCGAATATTAAGTTTTAATTTTTCAAGATTCTTGGATCTGTTAGCATAGACACGTCCTTTTAGATACCCCACGGAAAAAAGTGGCTCAACCCTGTTAAATCTGGTTATCTTGGGGGCCAATCAATGTCAGTATATCTTTAAAAAAAACTAAAGCATTTTTGATCGTAAAATATCTATTTCAATGTTTCGATTGTCTGTACCGAATGACATGCGGCCCCGTCTTGTTGGAACCATATCTTTACCAAGCCCGACTGATTCATTTGAATGTTTACCTTCTTACGGGAACGATCACCGTTCACTGTTACAGCATCACCAGTAGTATTTTTAAAGAAGTACGGCCCAATTACTCCTCCTGATCAAATTCCACTCCAAACTGTCACTCAACGTGGATACAGTGGTCTTTCATGAATTAACGAAGGTTTAAACAAAATTCTGGTTTTTATTTATTTATTAATTAAATTTTGTTCATTAACAAATCCACTGAGGTCAAAATGGCCCTCGTCACTCATAATGATTTTTTGATGCAAATCTGGATCGTTTTCTAATCTGGTTTGCATAGAAAGTTTTTATTAAAACACGTTGATCAAGCAAAAAACTTTCACTACTAATTTGCCGCGTCTACATCTACATGAAATAATTGTACCCAAACAACTATCAAATTTGGCGCCAAAACAATATGGTGTCAAATCAAAGTTGTAAACCTCTAAATTGGATACCTTGTATATTATAGGACCCCTTGACTTTAGAATGTTTCTACAACTTTTACTAAATCTCTGCATCAATAGTTTTTTTTAATTTATGATTGGCAGTCAAGCCTTACGCACATATAATTTTCAATTAAATAGGAAGATACTACCTATATTTGACGTGAAGTGATACGTTGGATCGAGTCTAGTTAATTTGGCGTAGCGCGCGTAGCCGGGTCTACGAAACTCGTAGGGCTCTACGACTTTCGTAGCTCAACGTAGAGTACTACGTAGGTCAGACCTGGGTCAGCTACAGACAGATTACAGACTACTCAAATTTTATTGTTCACTACCGACCCGCCCCAGCTTCGCATTTAAATTATACACAAGCCTTCCTCGTTCGTCTATCGCTCTTTCTATTGGTGAAAACCGTTTCAAATCAATTGCGTGGTTTAAAAGAAGTAGGCGCAGAAACAGACAGAACAAGGCAGCGACTTTGTTACTGTTTAGAGCAGCCTAACTCATACTTCGTTTTTCTTTGGCCACTTTCAGATATTAGCTATGCCCGGCGGGTCCTATATAAATCACAACATCTGATAATTAGATGTTAATGAAAAAACCCATTATGTTAAATTTGTCTATATACATTTTAGTGAGAATAATTATATTGGGCACATGTTTTTACAATTTCATCTATATCTGTCTTGTAATTTCTGCACGCTACTCTTACGAGTAATAATTTATCGAGATGATAATCTGTAAACCGGTTTTTGTGTACATAATTTGCATATTTCATTTTGGAATAGGATGATTCAAAAACATATTATGTCGATGCAAAAATATAGGCATAATTTTAAATAGGTAATTGGTTTAGTAACTTTGTTAATAGAATTTGAAAGTACAAAATCAAATCAATGAAAATCAAAATTTCTTTATTCAATTAGGCCATTGAGCGGCACTTTCGATCGTCAAAAAAAAAGTAATAATAATTGATTCTACCGTCCATTCGGAAATGTAGCTTGTTATGGAAAAGAACGGACAAGAAACTCCACACTTACTCTTTTTAAAAAAATGTGTTTTACAAGTATTTGGTTACAATAATCTTGTTGGAAAAATACATACATATATGTGAGAACGATGAAAAAAACCGCACTTAAAAGCGTCTAGAGTAAAACAAACAATTAAAAATACAATAAATAGGTAATTAAAAACAGGCGGAGGCAGCTAAGATATGACCAATCCCAACTGATGGCGCCCGTTCACGAACATGACACATGGATGGCATGGCACCACTCAGCTCAACCATCATGAAGGGAACCGAATGATCCAACACATGTGCCACCAACAACGGGTGCAACCAAGGCGGGCGGGTGGCAGTTTGAATATGGCTGTTTAGAGAAGAAGATATATTTCAAAGTTGATCCCATAGTAAAAGTAGTTTAAATTCAGTTTCCCTAAAACATTGCCACAACTAATAAATGTACGTGTCACCCTGTGTTATGTATGAACCATCTCTATCCATTCAAGGTTGCCTGGAAGAGATCGCAGAGCGCGATAAGGCCGCCTATTGTATGTTTGTTTTAATTTTAATGTTTCTTTTGTATTGTCTTATCTTGGTGTACAATAAAGTATATATAAATATAAATAAATAAACCTGAAGATATTTTTTTTTGCTAAGATTGTAAAACGCAATGAGGTTTGCTGTCAAAAAACCCAACAATGGGTCAAGCTGTCCATAAGCTATCCTATTGTATTCGTATTTATGTTTTGCGTACAATAAATAATATTAATAACATCCTTTTCTGCTTGCATATAAAGAGGCGCACGGTTGGCGCAGTGGTTGAGCGATTGACTGCTGCGCTGCGTGTCGCGGGTTCGATTCCCGCACGGAACAAATATTTGTATGACCAGGTAGTTTTTCCGGCTCTGGGTGTTTGTGTATGTGAGTTTATATGTTTGTAAACGCACCCACGATACAAGAAGAAATTCCTAGTGTGGGGCAACGTTTTTCTAACAAAAAAAAGAAAGGAAAAAAAAGAGTGAACATGATTAAAAAAACAACTGCCCCATTCATATATGTTTGCACAAGTCGACAAAAAGTACTGAACAACAGATTTTAGTTCGCGATTTCAGTGTTGTTCCATAGTAAAAAAAAACATAATGATGAGTGTAATAACCCCATTCTAGGTTGTGCGTTATATGTTTTACGTTGTATACTTGTACTTCTTACCTGGTACTAAGGCCCAGTTTTTTTATCCGTAGTTAACTCATCTAATGGTGAAATCTAATCTATAATGAAATGGTTTAAAATTTCGTCAAAATACCGTTTTTCATCAATTGTAATCTAACGAATGGACAAATAAGTTGGAGAGTATTTGACTACTTGTTAGGCTAAAATGTATAAAAATCACGCATTTTACCGAAATTTGAAACCATTGGTTACTAGATTTTACTATTAGTTTAGTTAGGGATAAAAAAACTGGGCTTTAGTGATTATTCAAGTCTAGAATTGACTCTTTCTATAAGCTAAGATTTAAGTTAGCTTAACTAGCTTATCTAATGTAACATTTTCTATACTTGTTTACACAGTTTTCAGAGCCAAAATTGAAAAGAGTATGCTTAGATGATTTGGTCGTGTTATGGCGTATATACTCGTATTTCTCAAAGTTAACGCAGTACTGGCCGTGCGCCCGCTCGGAGCTAGAATATCAATCTTGAATTTCCTTTTGGACAGTTTTGCTTGCAAAATATTCTTTGATTTACATACGCTATTTCAGTTAAATTTAGTCTCGTTATATTGTATAGATTCCTTTACCGATTATTTTGTGAATGTGTGAACATTGTAGGCCTTCTAGATGCTAGTTAACATTTGTTAACTTTTTATATATTATACAATCTTTTTTTTTTAGTTTCTTACGACTTATTGTCGGGCCTACGTTGTCTCCCCATAGTACTAATGCTGTAACATGGAAATATTGTAAACCAAACCATTTTTTAAAAGAGTAACCATGGAGTTTCTTGCCGGTTCTTCTCCATAGGAAACGACCAACCCGAACCGTGCACCATTTGTCGACCTTTTATAAGTGCCCATGTAGGCGTATGTGAAAAAAAAAAGTTTGATTTTGAGTTATGAAGAAATTCCAGCCCTCAATTTGTCTGTGTAAAAGTATTTTTAAACATCTTGGTCGTTTTAGAGGAGTATCCAAAAGAAGCGAAAAATATCGTGTTGTTAATTATTTTTTTAAAGCTAACCTAATAGTTACACGACAAAACCATGTTTCACAAATAATGTACATGAATCAATCATATTTTTTTTTCAATCTTTTTAACCTAGCCGAGTATGCTTTAAATGGTAACCGTTTTACGACACTAAAACGGTGGTAGGCCCTTAAGAGGATGAAAAAAAAGGCGAATAACAAGGCCCTAGAAGGACATACACGGCTCTTAATGGTAATGTTTGTCAAAAAGGTCAGGTGCGGATCACTCGTAACCGGCGTAAACGAAAGTAAAAGAAGCAAAAGGAATATGTAAGGATCGCAGCAGGTGGCATTCTCTTGTTTCTGCCTTCTCCCATAGAAATAAGCCGTGAGTGTATGTATGTCTAAATTGTTCAGTCTGCACACAAGTTTGAAAAATTATCTCAACTATTCGAGCTAAGCTAGCTTAGTTTAGCCCTTGGTTCGCAACCAGCTTTATGCTTTAGAACTTGAATATTCCCCACAAGAACTTCCTTCACTATTTATGTTTTTTATGTGCCTGTAGATTAAAGTCCTCAATCACACTACTCCGTACTTATGCTACAAGTAATTGATAGTAGCCTTGTAAAACGTCTACCTTTGTATGCATCGGTAATTTTCTACCATTCCAAAGGTTTTTTGTTTTACTTTGATGCAACTTATACAAGGATTGCAACTTCGAGTTAAGCTTTTATATATGGCATCATTTATATGCTCGAAAAACAGTATTTTAACCGACTGCCCAAAAAGAGGAGGTTCTCAATTCAGATGTTTATATATATCTATAAAAGCGAAAGGTGACTGACTGACTCACTGACTGACTGATCAATCAGCGCACAGCCAAAACTGCTAAGCCTAGAAGCATGAAATTTGGCAGAAAGGTTCCTCATGTGACGTAAGTGTGCACTAAGAAAGGATTTTTAGAAATTCCACCCCTAAGGGGGTAAAAAGGGGGTTGAAAGTTTTTATTAAAAATCTAATTCCTACGGCCAAAATTCTTGAAACTTTGCAAAAATAGTATTATATGTAAAAGGTAAAGATTGACATCATTAGTTTTTCGAAACTACCCCCAAATGATGATTTAGGAGGTGTTGAAGTTTGTATGGAAAATCTGATTTCTTGGGTCAATAAACATGAAACTTGACATAAACACCAACCGAAATAAACAATAAAAGTTTTCATTATAAGTTTTTCGAAACTACCCCCAAAAGATGATTTAGGGGGTGTTAAAGTGTTTTTGAAAAATCTTATTTCTTG
Source organism: Orthosia cruda (assembly GCA_964057195.1). Lineage (NCBI taxonomy): Eukaryota > Metazoa > Arthropoda > Insecta > Lepidoptera > Noctuidae > Orthosia > Orthosia cruda. The sequence goes on from OZ059825.1 coordinate 46,619,333, forward strand.
GGTTAATGAATTTGAAAATTGATTTATTAAATACCCATCCTAAGTGAACAATAAAGGTAGTCATTAGTTTTACTTATCTACTCCCAAAATACGATATAGGGGGTGTTAAAGTGTTTTTGAAGAATCTTATTTCTTGGGTTAATAAATTTGAAACATGGCACAAATACCAATCTAAGGAAACAATAAAGGTTGTCATTATAAGTTTTTCGAAACTAACTCAAGCTAAGAATCTTACTGGACAGGGTTTCGTTTTTGACGTGGGGTTCTAGGGGAGCACTAAGGCGCAATTTTGCGGCCATTCAACCTATAAGGAGCTGAAAAGGGTAAAAATTAGTTTGTATGTAAAATCAAATTCCTTGGGGATAAGGTTGATACTCAAAACTTACATAAAACATTTTCAAAACTCTTTCCCAGATAGGGTTAGGGGTTTTAAAGGTTTTTTTTGAGGAATCTCACTGCGCAATCTGTCTAAAATAAACTATAAAGAAAAAAAGACAAGAAAAGAGTGAATAGCATGTTTATGTTTTTCAAAACTCGACACTCAACGGGGGTTGATAAGTTTTTAAGGGAGGATTTTACTTTGTGGCGGTAACCTAAAATTTATTATTCTTTAAGACAAATAACGAATCGTCCCAATCCAATAAACCCTGTATATCTACGATACCCAGTTTTTATTGTTTTAATAATAGCATATTTTGGTAACCTTGACTAACTGCATATAAGAAAATCATTTATAGTATCAACGAAATCACGCGAACGAAGTCGCGGGCGGAGTGCTAGTAGATACATATATTTTTAGTGTGCCGTACCTCAAAAGGTAAAAAAGGAACCCTTATCAGATCACTCTCTTGTCCGTCTGTCACCACCAATTTTCTCAAGAACTAGTGGACATAGCAAGTTGAAGTTTATACCAGATACTGAGGTATGTAGTCCCTATTAGGTGTATAAAAATCAAGGTCCTGAGTCAACACGATACAAAGTTAAGGGCAAATATTTATATTTTCGCGAAAACTAGTATGTACCAAAATTTACCTTAACTTTCAACTTTTTTTATTTTTCTGAAATTTTCCTTTTCTTGTGCTGTAAGGACCATACTTTTAAAATTGACAATTCTAGGTCAACCTATGTAGTAGTTCCCGTTGACATAGAATCACGAAATTTGGCAAAAAGTAAGGTTTTACAGCACAAATAAAGAAAAAGATTCCAAAAAATAAAAAAATTAAAGGGTGTCCCCATACATACATAGTTGACGCCAATTAAGATAGTCCTCTGAGTTGTATTGGCGCTCATACAATTTAGAGGACTAGTTTGCGATAATGGTACGGAACTCTTCGTGCGCGATTCCGATTCGCACTTGGCCGGTTTTTTTTAATGTATCGGGGCATAACTACCTCATATATAAACAAATTTGCAAAAAACATTTTTTGTTCGAAAGAATGTTATTCCGAAATGGTCCGACCATTTGGATGTCATTAGTTATTTAATCATCTTAACGACAAACCGTACCAGTGGTACAGAAATTGTGTTATTTTCTGTCATGTGACGTAGTGGTTTATGTAGGTACATCTACATACTCAGTCATGAATTCGAAATACCTACCTATTTTGAAGACAGGATCTCTGAGAAAATTACGCTCAAGTGATGTGAACCGACACTGCTTTGTGAAAAGATTCGCTGAAGGATCGTTCTTCAGCCGCTATCAATTACTGTATTAGGAATTATTCATTTTCATTTCCTTGTATTTTGCGTTGGATTCTTGTAAATATCTTACAACTAAGCATTGCGGGTTTTACCTACATGCTCACTCACTAATTCAATAACGACGTAATGATTTTATTTTACATCTGACGTTCTAAAAAAGCTGGCTTTTAGCCCAATTTTAACACAGGAATTTGATTGTGATTATGTATTCGGTTGCTCAGATGACGCAGCCAGAAACGAAAACCAATTTTAAGTGCCATAACTTTTCTAAATTAGTTTATTTTTCACAGGCAGCAACCTACAAGCACACTCGTTGTCGTGGTCTCGACGTGGAGATAGGCAGCCAGGATCCACCTTGCACGCCAAGATATGGATGCCCGAAGACCCCCGGATCTTTGCAAGTAGCCCCACCATTATCGATAAAGAGGATCTGAGATAAACAACTGTGTCAAGTCTGATTCAGACTCTGCCCTCGTAACTGAAAACACAGTAGCTCGCAAAATTTTGATTCGCAGTATTAATAAAAAGTAATAATATTCGCGACGCGACCGTAATTGTTTTATTTTCACAGAAGCATATTATTTAAAATTATCAATACATTACAATCTAGACTCAATCTAGAAACCGGTCCCTAGATTTCTCTAGGGACCGGTTTATAGATTGAGTTATGAACCTACTTAAATGCCAAAGTTTGGTATAGTTTACACAAACAGGTATGTAGGTGAGTACCCACATACCTGTTTGTAGCTGAGTAGCTTCAAAAAATTTCAATTCAGAAAACGGGGGTAGGATAGCATTAACCTTAAATGTTATGACTTCAGAAAATAGTTATTCAATCAGTTAATTTGAAGTTATTGATGTCAATGATTAATTATACATACACTTATTTACTTCGAGAAAAGAAAGGAAGTGAATAACTTTTTTAATATCAACAACTTTACTACTGAACTGTATATTGCGAAAACCGCAAGGTAACTTGAATTTCACGGTTACGATAGCGCAATGCCCTTGTAACTGAAGTTACTCTGTTTTCATTTACGAAGGCACAATAATGTTGTTGTGTCGTGTTGTGTCGTGACGCAGTGTCAGCCTCTTGTTACAAGACGCGAGCGAATGTGGATTCTATTCGCTAAATGACAATATTCAAATCCCTGCAAAAATCCCACGCTGCGCGCTGTGGCCGCAAGAATCCTTTCGTGTCGTGTTAATAGAAGCTTGAGACAGTTAGAAAATGTGCGACGTGCATTGTTTCTTGTATGTTGTTTCTTTTGCTCTTTTTAACCGACTTTCCAAAAAGGAGGAGGTTCTACGTTCGACTTCAAGTATGTTTTTTTTTTTTTGTGTATGTTCACCGATTACTCCGTCAATTGTGGACCGATTTTGAAAATTATTTTTTTGTTTGAAAAAGTATGTTCCGAAATTGGTCCCATTTTACTTTGGTGAAGATCTGATGAAGAACTTCGGAGATATACAACAGAACTCTTCAATAAATAACGGCAAATCTCTCGGGATTGCTGTAAACGCATGTCTGTTTGTTGTTTATAACATTTCATAACATAACAGCACGCCAGTTCGCTCTTAAGGGGTAAGCAGATCTCTCATTTCACCGGTTATGTTCAAGTTTCATGAAATCTATTCTGGCGAAATAGTTCCCTTACTAACTTGCCTATTAGGTACGAGTACGTACAACTAAAAAGTGAAAAATAAAAAATAAAAATTGCAAAAAAATACTACCGACTTCCAAATACAAAACTACAAAGTGAAAAATAACTTAATTTTTTGAAGTCGGTGTCCATAACGCAAAAAAATGGTACCTACGAAAGACACCGACTTCAAAAAATTAAGTTATTTTTCACTTTGTAGTTTTGTATTTGGAAGTCGGTAGTATTTTTTTGCAAAAAGTTTTTTTATAATTTAAATCTTAGCCGTCAAATAAGGCATATTATGCTATAACAAAGTGGTTTCCGGTTAGTTATTCGAGGCTTATTCTCGGAATTCTTCTCGTATAAACGCGCCCTTAGCCAATCAAAACTCATTGTGATAATAATATGACGTAGTTCTAAACGTAACCATTTGATTGGTGTGGTGTTCCTACTGTTCCTTTCTTTCTGATCACACGTCATGACACAACACGACACCGTATGTTCACACTGTTACTTCTAAACAAAAAAAAATGATCTCATTACTATTAGATATTATATACCAGCTGTGGTTATTGTGTTATTATTTATTAAGTATGTTTACATAAATTATAAAGATCTTCTCAATTATGTCTTGTCAATTAGGTAAATCTAACGATACAATAGGTGAGTGTAAGCTGTGTAAGTACATATATATGACAAGATCAAAGATATTAACATCTTTGCATTTTCCAGCAACATATACCTCCAATTCTAGTCATTACATACATACTTATATTGAAACTTAAAATAAGTGTCTATAAATAACATAATATAAAACCACATCTACCAAACAATGTAGTGTACATAATTATTCTATTCCAATAAATATAGTTTACTTACCTATTGCTGATTTTTTTCTTTAAACCTCTTGCATGGTGTAGTTAGGTATCATGGGTAGGTATTTCCATGGTAAGGCCGCCGGCGCCGGGAGGGGGTGCACTTGCCCCCCCCCCCCCCCCCCTCCTGGCTTGGTTGACTGGTGGAGAATTATGTCAATTTGTATTCAAAATACTCCTATTTTGCATACAAATTGACATTACAGAACGTAAGGATCGTAGCAGGTGGCGTTCTGTAGTTTCTGCCTACCCCCATGGGAAAAAGGCGTGAGTTTATGTATGTATGTAAATATATGAAAAGATATAAAATCTTTCAAAAATCTCAGGCGAAGTGCTGGTGTTAGAAAAACAAACATCGAGGTGCGTAAGGTGGAACCCCGCCTGAAAATACCACCGGCGCCCAAGTTATAGAGTATTATCACAGATATGACACGTAGTTAATAAAATAGTAGGTACCCCTTTTCTTCACAGTTTGGGAAAATGGCACAAGACGATAGAGCAACGCTACGAGCTGAGAAATCACCCTGTTTAGCTCGTAACTCGCTGAAGTCTGCTGCTAAGCGCTATACAGGAGGACTTTAAGCCGAGAGTGAATAGGTTACTTCTAGGCAGGCGTGCTCCACTGTCAACCACTTCATCGCTAACCATCAGCTGAAATGGTGGTCAAACGCCTATCCATAATAATAAGAACACTCTTACTATGAGACCCACGGAACAGAAAAAACAGTGATGAAGAATGAGACCAATCTGAAATAAAAGAAGTCGGTTAAAAAGTAGAAAGACAAGCTTTTATTGTTCGCATAACTCAACAAAATGTATTCAGCCCCATTTTAACCGAATTAAAAAAAAACCGGTCAGGTGCGAGTCGAACTCGTGCGCCGAGGTTGCCGTACCTACCCATTTTTATACACCTAATAGGGACTATAGACCTTATATATAGTATTTGGTATAAATTTTAACGTGCTATGTCCACCCGTTCCTGAGAAAATCGGTGGTGACACACGGACAAGAAAGTGATCTTATAAGGGTTCCTTTTTTTTACCTTTTAGGTACGGAACCCTAAAAGGAAGACGTTCTCAATCGACAGTTTATTTTTTATTTTTTCCAGCGTTACCATATGGATACGATATCTATAACATCTATGGTGTTGCCCTAATTAATAAATATATCTTAATTATACAATCCGAATAAGCACCTACCTACTGCAGCTTTGCCGGTATTACCTATATCTTATGTTCCTAGTTATTGTGCAAAAAAGTATTTATCTACCTAATACCTGCTAAGCCATGGTATATTGTAATATCATCGTTATGAATCATATTAGTTATTTTTTTTTCTAGCTTCAGTCTGATTCGATCGGAAGCTATAATAGTTGAAAATTGCGGCGTTCGATAATGAAACTGTGGAAGGTTACACACAGGTGACAGGTGTCCTTATTCCCAAGGGGCGACCGACGCCGACAAGCGACGCTCCATGCACATAACCATTCATTAAAACCCATTCGGTGATACTCACTGATATAAACAATATCCTCGTACAATTTCCTTGAAAAGGAGTCGTTGTTGAAAACACGTCTCGCATCGTTATCAGATTGTAGCGTCGCGGCTGTCCCGTCGAAGCTTTCATAAAATAGGCATAGGAGAAGGTAAGTATTTCAGGGGAAAGCAACCAGAACTGTTCTTGAATACCTACTTAATATTACATTGGCACCTTACCGAAGTAGGTGCCTAAGTACCTATTTATGTTACAGTTTTTTTTTTTTTTAAACGATTTAATTCTGAATATGCAAGTTTATTCTAGCTAGTGCAAATGCATGGGCTTCAGTGCCCAGCGTTTATGCACTAGCTATAACCAGCTATTAAAAACATAAGCATGAGCACAGATAATATAATAGGTACTGCACGGGCCAGCACGGGCAATCTTTAAAAAGCAAAAGCTCTTCTTTTCGAATCCTTGAACTCAAATTTTAACCGCCGTCAATCGACCAAACACATAGACGGAAATCCACATCGCGTATTTCATCTTAAAATCAATATCAATGTCATAATTTTTATTTCACATATCTAGACCTACATGGGCACTTATAAAATGTCGACAAAAGGTGCACGGCGGTTCGGGTTGGTCGTTTCCTATGGAGAAGAACCGGCAAGAAACTCAACGGTTACTCTTTTAAATGTCGCATGTGATTGGTCGATAGATGGCGGCTAAACCCTTTGTCTCGCGGAATTAGGCTGCTGGATAGCTCTGTCATTTGCCACGTTCAAATCGTTCAAATCCCAAATCCTCAGCCAGATGGCTGAGCATAAAGAGCAGCCAAGGAGTTGGGACATATACTGCGACGGAGCCCCACACTAGCACTGTGTTTGAGATGGGTCAATGAGACTCCATTTGGGCAGATATTTTTAACAGCGACCATCCTGGGCCCGCAATCGGTTTAGGGATTTCCAGATTAGCCACTGCAGTTCGTGTCCAGGGGTCAGATGCTCTGGCGGAGTGATGAAGTATGGAGGGATAGGATGTGCGTTTTTCACAGTTTACTTGTCTCGGCAGTTGCACTGACTTCCAAGGAGGTCGTAACTATGTCTCGGAAAACTTTTGTGGCTATTTAGTTGTGCAGATTAGAGTTGATGTTAACGTATAATTTCTTTCATGTAAAATAACATTTTGACTATGACCATTTTATGTGAAAGAAAAATAAATGAATAGGATCCTTTGGGCATTAATCAAAACCACAGAATACCTTGAAGTAGTGGCATTTGTGCTGATTTATGAGTTTGCCACGAAGTCTCGGGCATTAACCCAGTTTCTTTCAAACTTTGGCAAATAGGGCCATTTTTTTAATTCTAGTGCATATTTGCTAGACGTACTGATTCACACCAGCCCTTAAACAGGTAAGCAAAGGCACATTGTAGAGAAACAATTCACCTTCAAAAAATTTAATATAAAACTAAGTACCACTGCTAGGAATTCAAAAGCTATATATAAAATTAGCTGTGCACGCGGCTTCATTCCCGTCCACTGGCTACCTACCTTACAACCTTACCCTACAAATCTAGAAAAAAAGTAAGAAAAAGAAAATAATATTGTTTGTTTGGCCGATGTTTTAATAGTTATTCTGCTATTCGGAACGGAGATAAATCGAACTAATTCAAAAATCATGTTAATCGGTCCAGCCGTTCTTGATTATAAATGGTGTAACTAACCCGACTTTGGTTAACTATATAAAGAAGATATTAATATGGTGACCTGAAGGACGGGCGGTCTAGGTCTCACTCCTTATATTTTATTCATAGGCAGCGCCACGTGTAAGCTATTAGACGTCATGGTTAAACAAACAGTCACGAACGCAATATTTCTAGAATTCTGGTATAAGTCAAGGCATGTTTATTATTAGAGAACATTAGAGGTAACAGTTTGAAAATAATTAATAAAAATAAAATAAAGTTTTACACTGAAAACCTAAGTTAATTGAGCACGACAACCTACTGTCGTTCATGGCCAAGGTGCAAGACAATGACTTTTACCAGAAAATAAAGATGCGCTAAAAAATATTGCAGTAATAGTTCTCGCTGTTTTAAGTCGCATATTCTTTTTTTATAAAACCCACATAAAGTATAAAAAAGCAAAAATGTGTATTTGTTATCCGTCAGAGTGAAAAGCGAGGCTCTAGGGCGGCACTCGATCAATATGTACTGTAGATGCGGATTGGCTGCAAATGTCTTTTCCCACGGTCTTCCCACACCACTCCGGTACTGCATACCGGTGGATACCGGCCTCGCAACACGCCGCGTCGTCGGCCGTGCGGCTCTTCTACATTGGCTTAGATAGCGAACGAGACAAATATAAAATACCAGCACTAAAACATCATTCTTCAAAGAAGGAACATTTAGTTAGTATTTAGCAGCTGTTATTAACAGATTCTTAATTCTATAGAGAATTTAGAACACCACGCCAGTAGTTCTCGAAAGATTAGGCAGAGGTACTCCTTTAGGTAGTAGGTACCTATAGTGCTCGCCAAACTTCTTGGCCGCCCTGAAGTTGACTTTCCGATGCGCAGGGCACGAAACGGTGCTATTTTTGTATTAAATTTGCTACTGCGCTGCCTTTGTAGTCAACTTCAAGGTGGCCAAGAAGCTTGGCGAGAACTATATACACCGGCATTGCTCAGACCAACAAAAAAAGATAGACGTAACGTCGCGAACATCATAAGTGAAGCCACAAAACTATGCTCCTCCAAGTAAATATACACTCTCACGCACACACCTGCACTAAAACTATGCTCATATAATATCATTGTGCTCATCGCTCTTAGTACGTTACGAGTCGTCGTCTAGTTAACATATTATATAAAAAAAAATAGAATTATGCATTCCTGTGTAGTGAAAACTTGTAAAAACAATAGCAAAGCACATAAAAATTCTCACGGAATCACATTTCACGTGTAAGTACTTGAAATAACATCGTTTATTTATTAAATATACTATGAATTTTAGGTTCCTTGGAACAAAAACCACAACGAACGAAATCAGTGACATAAAGTGCGTGGGTTGCCATAATATGATTTCAAATTACCCCTTTCGATTAAACATTTCTTACTTCGAGTTATATTTCTGTTTTCTTTTTTTATGTTATTTTAATATTTTAGATTTCCAAATAATGATGAAACAAAAAGAAAATGGCTAGTAGCTATAAGAAATAGTACATTTATCTTTATCTAATAGTACCATTTATCTTTGTATTACTTTTTGGAGTCAGTGATTTTGTTATGGTGGTATTTTTGAATTTAATAAAGTTGATTGAAAATATAATTATCTATATTATTTCAAAACAATTTACATAATGACTCATACAATTGACGATGTAATGATTTACGCTTAAGCAACTTATAACCTTTAATAGAATTTCTATGAGCATGGTTATAGGAAGTAGCTCTATTTTACTTCTTCCGATCCCAAGACACTGTCACAGGCTAAGCTAACTTATACCTAAACATATACCCCAGAGTAGAACTAAATATACTAATTTAAACTCATACAAACTATATACCCTCACACATTAGCGCACTCTATACTCCAACACATCACACATATACGCGTATTTTTTCTCTGTATATACTAATTTTAACTCATACAAACTATACACCCTCACACATTAGCGCACTCTCCCCTATACTCCCACACATCACACAAATACGCGCATTTTTTTTCTCTATATAACGCTCGTTCACATAAAGTTTGTTTTTTCTATTATTTAAAACTTGTCTATTTATATTGTTTTTTTTGCATTAAATTGTAAATTAATGGATATTGCTAAGCGGAAGAGTGAAGTCTCCTAACACAAGCAAGGATTCAAGCATAAAAGGTCATCTCCAAATCATAAGCATGTAAAGCCACTTTCTAATTGTTTATTTTTAAATAGATTTTGCGATGTAACAAAAAAAATATATTTCTTTTCGTGAGTTATAATTAATAATGTACCTTAATCGTTTACTTTTGAGGTTCAATACCATACTCAACAATATCTTACTCGAACAATATTATCCTACCCACACAATAATATTATTACCCATTTTATAGGGAAAAAAAATCAATAAATGGCAACCCTTCCAAACACACATAGATAAAAATGTGGCTTCACTTTTGATGTTCGCGACGCTACGTCTATCTTTTTTTGTTGGTCTGAGCGGCATTGATTTAAATGAATACATTTGAATTGAGAACCTGCTAATCAGTTGCTATACAGTCCCGAGGTTTTATACATAAATATCTTTGTTGAGATGGTTTGGATTTTGTTTTATTATAAACTAGCTGACCCGGCAAACTTTGTTTTGCCATAAAAACTCTACATAGCCATACATAGAAACTACCATAGCCTACTTACACTACCCTACCCTACCTACCCTACCCTACCCTACCTACCCTACCCTACCTACCCTACCTTACCTACCCTACCCTACCTACCCTACCCTACCTACCCTACCCTACCTACCCTACCCTACCTACCCTGCCCTACCCTACCTACCCTACCCTACCTAGCCTACCCTCCCATTAACAAAATGATCCGCCATTTATTGAATTCCTTTTTTACAAAAAATGTGATAAATGAAGAACCGCTCGACCGATTTTGTGCAAACTTCACTTAAACCATCTACTAAATAGTCCGAACAAAACCTACACATTTGGTTCGGATAGGTGAGCCCGTTCTTGAGTTATAAAATTATAACGAAAAGTGGCATTGATTTTTATATATATAGATTGCTCTCAGTTTTTTGCTGTTAATGAATATTTTTATTTGTAAATCCACTATCCACCGGCTTTAATACAACGGCCTTAGCCAAGGTATATCTCTGGTCAAGAGATATGCTTTATACATAAGTACAGAGAGGATGCCTCCGTAAACATAAAGACAAGATTGCACAGACTTCATCTTTCTAATCAAAATAATTGAACTCATACACATTATTTCTACCTAATTGTATGCATTAAAATAATTGAACTCATACACATTATATCTACCTAATTGTATGCATTAAAATAATTGAACTCATACACATTATATCTACCTAATTGTATGCATTTACTTTAAAGTTTTTGTTTTTTTTTGTTTTTATGAGAGCAGTGGCGGCCTAGTGATAACAGCCTCGACTTACGTGTCGTAGGTCGTGGGTTCGAATCCAGGCAGGCGCTGTACTTTGTGTAAATTATTTCTTCACCACTGCTGTAATAACAGTGAAAGAAAAAAATGCGAGGAAACTGGCATGTCCTAAAATCAAAAAGTTTAAAGATATGTGACATCCACCAACCTGCTCTGGCGTCCGCGTGGTGTATTAAGGCCCATCCCCTCTCTCACAGAGAGGAAGGCCTTCTCTCTGTGAGAGAGGGGATGTCATAGGCCATGCTCCAGAAGTGGGAGCATTAAAAAAAATCTGATAATGATGATATAATAGTAGATTATTGCATCGAGCACAAAGTAATTTATTATTGCACCGAGTGCCTGATTTAGAACCCGAGCGTCAGCGAGGGCACTAATCTAACAGGCACGAGGGCAATATAAATTACTTAAGGCGAGGTGCATAATCTGCTTTTCTTTCAACTATTACCTATAGGAATAGTAGATAAAAGAAAACTCATATCAAACAGTTAAAATAGAAGTTTAATTATTGAAATTAAAATATTTTCTATAACACTGTCGGCTTCATTTAAAATGTTTTCCGGAGTTAATGTGTCGCTAGATGATTCCATTTTAATTCGAAGCCGAAGCACTCAAAATCAGATAGGTAGTATCACACTTTATCGTTGCCAAAAATATTGTCAAGCAAAATAAACAAAGTTCCCGCCAAATCACTTTTTTAAATTTCTTTCATTTTTAAATCAGAGTTAGCAGCAATCGTTTTTTAAATTTGGAACAAGTAGGATAGAAACGAATAATAAAAAAAGTATTGATATCGGCTGGCTGAATAGAGCTAATCCATTGAGATTGACACCTTTTGGTGCGATTAAAAAATAAACTGTGCAATAATGAAATTTCATACATTTTTATTGTTCTAGAGCATTAAAGGCTCGCTTTGTACTGAGTTTTTAGTGTGATTGTGATGAAATTAAAGCATAGTTGGAAGAAATAGTAGATTATTGCATCGAGCACAAAGTAATTTATTATTGCACCGAGTGCCTGATTTAGAACCCGAGCGTCAGCGAGGGCACTAATCTAACAGGCACGAGGGCAATATAAATTACTTAAGGCGAGGTGCATAATCTGCTTTTCTTTCAACTATTACCTATAGGAATAGTAGATAGAAGAAACTCATATCAAACAGTTAAAATAGAAGTTTCTATAACACTGTCGGCTTCATTTAGAATGTTTTCCGGAGTTAATGTGTCGCTAGATGATTCCATTTTAATTCGAAGCCGAAGCACTCAAAATCAGATAGGTAGTATCACACTTTATCGTTGCCAAAAATATTGTCAAGCAAAATAAACAAAGTTCCCGCCAAATCACTTTTTTAAATTTCTTTCATTTTTAAATCAGAGTTAGCAGCAATCGTTTTTTAAATTTGGAACAAGTAGGATAGAAACGAATAATAAAAAAAGTATTGATATCGGCTGGCTGAATAGAGCTAATCCATTGAGATTGACACCTTTTGGTGCGATTAAAAAATAAACTGTGCAATAATGAAATTTCATACATTTTTATTGTTCTAGAGCATTAAAGGCTCGCTTTGTACTGAGTTTTTAGTGTGATTGTGATGAAATTAAAGCATAGTTGGAAGAAATAGTAGATTATTGCATCGAGCACAAAGTAATTTATCATTGCACCGAGTGCCTGATTTAGAGCCCGAGCGTTAGCGAGGGCTCTAATCTAACAGGCACGAGGGCAATATAAATTACTTAAGACGAGGTGCATAATCTGCTTTTCTTTCAACTATTACCTATAGGAATAGTAGATAGAAGAAACTCATATCAAACAGTTAAAATAGAAGTTTCTATAACACTGTCGGCTTCATTTAGAATGTTTTCCGGAGTTAATGTGTCGCTAGATGATTCCATTTTAATTCGAAGCCGAAGCACTCAAAATCAGATAGTATCACACTTTATCGTTTCCAAAAATATTGTCAAACAAAATTAACAAAGTTCCCGCCAAATCACTTTTTTAAATTTCTTTCATTTTTAAATCAGAGTTAGCAGCAATCATTTTTTAAATTTGGAACGTAGTATAGAAACGAATAATACGTACGTAAATAAAAAAGTATTGATATCGGCTGGCTGAATAGAGCTAATCCATTGAGATTGGCACCTTTTGGTGCGATTAAAAAATAAACTGTGCAATAATGAAATTTCATACATTTTTATTGCTCTAGAGCATTAAAGACTCGCTTTGTACTGAGTTTTTAGTGTGATTGTAATGAAATTAAAGCATAGTTGGAAGAAAAAGATTTTTCGTACCACTTGCTCAAAAAAGTGACATTCTATGCCACAAAAAGCGAACATAACTATAGTCATTTTTAATCTGTTAAAAACAGGGAAAGAAAATTGTACTGAATTTCATTCATCCTCTAGGGGGAGAATGTGATTTAAATTTGGAATACTTACCGAAATTTATATTGAACTACATCTATGTTTACACCATTGAGTTTGTATATAAAGCATTATATATCTTTTTGAAAAATGAATACGCATTTATTATGCAGTTATGATTATTAAATAAAATTACGAAAACCGACGAGGCCGTATGAGCTTGATGCCTTTGCTTTTCCGACAAAAAAATATTAGTCTAGGAATTTGCCGCGTTTTTGTTTTCTTCAAATACATAAACGTTAAGTTTATTTTAATTTATTTTTATAAATAAGTTAATGTTCTAAAAATACGTTACGATGTTAAATCAAAGCGACAGTGACAGTGAATTGTCGGATTCCATCAGTGCAAATCTTAGATGAAGAATATAGTAGTGCAAATCTTAGATGAAGAAGTGCAAATGCTGCCGCAATTATAAATAATTTGCTTGCAACAAAATCCAAGAAAATTATTTAAAAACTTATGAAAAATTTTCAACGTGGAGAAGTGCGAAAGGCCTATCAATTTCAGAATCAGTACTTCTTGTCTATTTTGATTATTTATCCAAGACAAAGAATCCTTGGAGACACTTTGGTGCATATACTCAAAACTAAAAGCTACAATAAGCATCAAACACAGCATTGAAATAAATAGATTCACTAAATTACTGGCTTTTTTAAAAAGAAAATCAGAAGGGCATTGCGCAAAGAAGTCTAAAATTTTTACGATTCAAAATGTGGAAAAATTTCTTAATGAAGCTTCTGACGAAATTTTTCTGGCCACAAAACTAAGTATACATGATTTAACTATGAATATTTCGTATCTTTTTGTAGTTTAATTATGAATATTTCGTAGTTTTTTATCTTGGTGGCCTTAATTTTTGGACTCAATGGTGCTTGCCGCGGATGTGAACTTGTAAACTTAAGGTGGAGGACGTTGAAAATCATTCCAATGAGTTACTGCTGATTAATGTAAAGGAAACTAAGACAAAGAAAATCGGTCATTCATTGTACAAGGACAATATACTAAAATCATTCATAAATACCAAGCATTACGGTCCACCAACATGGAAAACAATAGATTTTTTTATAAACTATCGGAATGGGAAATGTACTCGACAAGCCATCGGCAAAAATAAAATTAGCAATATGCCAAAGGAAATTGCTAAATATTTACAACTTAAAGATGTTGAACTCTACACCGGTCACTGCTTTAGAAGAACTTCGGCGACTTTCTTGGCGGATTCAGGGGCGGATATTACGTCAATAAAAAGACTCGGTGGTTGGAGCTCTGATTCAAATTAACACAAATTTAAAACTAAATCCATCAGAGCCACAACCATCAACTTCCGGCATCTTATATTCGTCCGTAACTCACGATGCACCACCACCACTATCTCCGACGTATACTATCTACAATGAAACGCAAGTTCCTCAGACGCAAGAACAGAGAAATACTCAAATCAACTCATCAACAATAAATATACCAAACAAAAATGTAACTCTCTCTATCAATAATTGGACCAATGTTTCGAATGTTAACTTTTACTTTTAATTGTCATTATCTATACTAATATTATAAAGAGGTAAAGTTTGTGGGTTTGTGAGTTTGTGACGTTGTAAGGGGTAATCTCTGGATCTACTGAACCGATTTTGAAAATTCTTTCACCAGTAGAAAGCTACATTATTCCTAAGTGTCATAGGCTATAATAATTTTTCAAAAAAATTAGAGATCCTATGAAAATTACAATAATGTAACCCAAGGTAGGAAAATGTTGCCTATAAAATTCATTCTTTGGCGTGCGCTAAGAAAAACATTGAAGATAGATAAAAAATAGTAGGTAAGTAGGGTAGGCAGGGTAGGCAAAGTAGGTAGGGTAGTCAGGCTAGGCTGGCTAGGCAGGGTAAGCAGGGTAGGCAGAGAAGGCAGAGTAGGCAGGTTAGGCAGGGTCGGCAGGATAGGCAGGAAAGGCAGGGTAGGCGCAGCAGGCAGTGTAGGCAGGGTAGGCAGTGTAGGCATGGTAGGCAGGTAAGGCAGGGTAGGCAGGATAGGCAGAGAGGGCAGGTTAGACAGGGTTGGCAGGGTAGGCAGGGAAGGCAGGGTAGGCAAGATAGGCATAGTAGGCAGGGGAGGCAGGGTAGGCAGGGTGGGCAAGATAGGCAGGGAAGGCAGGGCTGGCAGGGCAGGCAGGGTAGGCATGGTAGGCAGGGTTAGCAGGATAGGCAGGGTTGGCAGGATACGCAGGGTTGGCAGGATAGGCAGGGAAGGCAGTGTAGGCAGGCTAGGCAGGGTAGTCAGGGTTAGCAGGGTAGGCAGGGTTGACAGGGAAGGCAGGATAGGCAGGGAAGGCAGGGTAGACAGGATAGGCAGGGAAGGCAGGGTAGGTAGGTAGATAGCCAGATGACGGGAGCGAAGCCCGGGGGTCAGCTAGTTTTTAATAAATGCTTATCTCATAATATTATTGTGTTATTTTTTCCGCAAATGGTACGAAAAGTAGAGTATTTTCCTCGGTGATAAAGCTGTCTTAGTCTTGGGTGAACTTAAATCCCTCGCTACACTCAGGACTCGTCTTAAATCCCTCGCTTCGCTCGTGAGTAAACCTCGAGTCCTTCGTTACGCTCGCGATTTAAATCGTCACTTGCGACAGAAGACACTGCTTTATCCCCTTGGTTAATAATCTACTATTATTTGAGGATTACGTTAACGCTAATGTGAATTTAAAAAAAAACTCGCTAAGCATAGGTAACTAGTTAGCTACTGTTTGTTACTTTTTGGGGGAGGCATATGTTCAGCAGTACATAGCATACGTCTTTCGGCTGAAATGATGATGAATGAATGATGTTACCTTTCACGTTCGAATTTGGGTGAGAATTAATTGTCCTCCCCTGGGTCTCGAGCAAACTAGTAGTATAAAACTATGAATGGTCAACAGAAAATATAATTCCGATGCTGGGCGCTAATATTTTCAAGCACGCTACGCTCGCTCTCACAACAGAAGTGGTCTACATTCTGATACTCTTGAAGTATGGTCAAAACCTAAGCTATATCTGTCAATGAAGTCATAAAATTTTCGAGCTCACTTCGCTCGCTGCTTTACCACAATGGTTTTCAAGTTTACATTTCATCAAAAGTCCTACTGGAAAACAAAACCAAGGAGGTTATTAATGCAATCAGAAAAGCAGTAAGTACCTATTAGCATTTTTATCAAACATGCATAGAAATATTGTCATTATTTTCAAAAACAGAACACGCGAAGTATCGAATTTCCGGACAAAGAAAATCAAATACATTGCAGGAGCGTTTTTTGAATTTGGGACATTACAACGCTCCAGCAATGCTGATCAAATCCATTGCAGGAGCGTATTTGCATTTGGAACATTACAACGCTCCAGCAATGTTTTTGTAAGTTTTAATATATTAAATGTATAATATAAAATTATGTTTTATTTCCCTGCATTCTTTTGAGAAAAGCACTATATAATAATCGGCGGAAATGGCACTTGCCTGTCTCGCATTAGTGAAGTCCTCGCCTACGTCTCGGCCTTCAATCTCATACTCGACCTGCAATTGCCTATTTCCTGGCCTTTGCAATAATGTACTATTTTTCAATGACACCTAGATTCCTAGAGCGAATTGCGAGCCCCCTGATCGAAATTCTTGATCCGCGCCTGCCTTGGGTAATTTCCGAATTCAACGCGTGCAAAGCCGCTGGCAAAAGCTAGAACCTAAATCCCCCATGGTTACCAAGGTAGGTAGTTATATAATGTAGGTAGGTATACCTACCTACCGATTTTACATTTAGGTTTTTAGTCAACGGCACGAACTATTTTGTGGCCGGGGTTAAAATGCATGCTATCTCATCCGACAACACGTACGAATGGGATAGACGCTGTGATGCAGTAAGAAGCTAGTGCGCGTACAAATAAACACTCATGGTATAAAAATAATATATGGATGATGATTGATGAACGAAAAGGACCGTGCGAAATTTTATAAACAGGCCTTTGCGAGTATGAGTATCATGAAAAACACTACTGAATGTATTTGTTTGAAATAAAATTATTTGCATTTTTTAAATACTAATCCATCCCTGTATGGTGAATGTTTTGCAATGTTCCTTGTTTTTATGGTATTTATTTCCGCCCAAAGATGTGTTGAAATTAGTGTTGAAATAAAGAACTTACGACGGTCATTATTTTCAAATATTATTGTTTTTTTTATTTTTTTGTTTCCTTAAAGGGCTATTTAATGATGAGTTAAATGGTTTTTTTTTTTATTTTGCATACATCGTCAAACAGTGGAGTAATCGCCATGCTACGTTTGTATGTTAGAATGACTGACTCAACCTTAAGTGTGAGGCCAAACGAACGTAATTTTGTGACTTGTGAGTCCCGTAAAATGCGTCGCAGAATTTACGTTCAACTGAGATTCGGTTAGGCTGCCGTCTGGCAGGACGGACTTTCAGTTGCTTGATTGGTAAATTGATGGGGTCATAACCCTTTGTGTTGCCGAGTTCACTTAAGCAATTTACTCAAGATGTTTTCCTTTACCGTTGCCTATGATGTCCAAGATAAACTTAGAAAGTAGGTTCATTTATGAATTTGAAAAACTCAACACTGGTACTTGCCCGAATTTGAACCCACGACCTCAAGCCCGAGAAGCAAGGTCTTAGCCACTGGGCCACCACGACATTCTGACCGGATGCAGCATAATATCAGGATTCTACATGGAGCGGATGCCTATCTGACCTTCACAACCCAGCATAACCGTGCCTGGCAGATCAAACGTTACTAGATAGTAACAATGTGCAGACGGTGCGAATCTTAACCGACGGCAGCAAGATTGAGGGGAAGGTCGGAGCCGCATTATCCATTTGGGATAATGATGGCGAAGTCCGGAGCCTCAAGCTCTGCCTTTCCGCGTACTGCACAGTCTACCAGGCGGAACTCCTGGCCATTTGCAAAGCGACCGAAGTGATCCTCGCGCGGCAAGAGGCGAGCTATGGTTTGTATAGCGACTCAATGTCAGCATTGGAGACGCTTGCAAACCATGGCTCTTTCTATCCCCTGGCGGTTCACGCGCGCGCCAATTTGGCTAAAGCCCTGGGCCAGAGCAAAGCTGTGTCTTTGTTCTGGATCAAGGCCCACGCGGGCCTGCCGGGGCATGAGCGAGCAGACGAGTTAGCAAAGGAAGCAGCATTGTCGTTACGGAGGAAGCCGGACTACGACCAATGTCCGATTTCATTTATCAAGCGACAGATCCGTTTGGAATCGCTTGCTGAATGGAATCGGAGATAGGTGTCGGGGGAGACTGCTTCCGTGACGAAAATGTTTCTTCCGGACGCAATAGTGGCTTTCCGTATTGTGAAACAGGTACGGCCCTCAGGTGTTCTCACGCAGGTTTTGACGGGGCACGGTGGGTTCTCTGAATACCTTCTTGAATCGCTTCAAGTGTAAGGAGAGCCCATCGTGCGTCTGCGATCCAGGCGTGGCAGAAACTGTCTACGCAATTGGACAATATGTAAAAACTACACCATTTTTATATCACAATATCCACTATAAATCAATTTGCAAATAATATTAACAGCCGCTGAACTGCACTCGAGAAAATCCCGCCAAAAACTCAAAAAACCAGCATAACCTAACTGGGTAAATAGGTACGTTACCCCATGGCACAGATAATATAATACTAGCATACAGATGCCTAATCCCATACAAAGAAACCGTGCCGACGTAACTAGCGCTTTTCATCTGATTATACCGATTATTTTTTGTAAATCGATCGCGTTCGTTTCCGTTCCACGGCGATAGATAGATCACCATCTATATCCGTGGAACGGAACCGAACGCGATCGATATACAAAAAATAATCAGTATAATCAGTACAGTATGTCGGGACAGTTTCTTTGTATGAGATGAGACCCCATGCGCATGCCCATGGCAAGACAGCAGCCTAATTACTTATGTGAATTCTGGTCGATTGTTAATACTCTTTCATGGAAGCCTTGCCGAATCATGTTACGCAATTAGGCTGTAAGTTGTCAAACTTTCGGGCTTCTCACTTCCTGTATCGACTAATCAAAGATCTACAAATGAGCAGGGATTAGAGGCTTAACGTCCTTCCGAAGCACGGAAGAAACTCGGTAGATGCTCCTATGAAATGCAGACCAATAAAAAAGTGTTTAACAATTTTATTGTAAAAATATGTTAAGTAAGTTTTATAATTTACTTCACATCTCGGGGGTGTCTCGAATTGAAATATAAGTACCCCAAAGGCGGCTGAACTCGGTTTCCTTCAATTTTTTCCACTGGAGTGGAGATCCTCCTTCTGCATCTGGTATAGTGAAGCCGCCTGTAGATTGGCGCAAGATCGACAAATAAAAAAAATACTGCAACTAATTAGGCACCCCTTGCCTTAAAAACCTATATTAGGTGCATATACAGAGTTCCAAAAATCGAACAAGTTTTTTGGTTAGCATACTTATGTAGTTATACGTTGATGGTATCAAGTTTTTGAGCTCACTTAGTGTGCCCATACAACCTTGGTGATTTGAATTCTTAAACTATCAGAACTAAGTGCCTATAACCTACTATACCTACTCCTGATTTAATCCAATGACGGATTAAAGGTCTATCCATACATATTAGGCCCGTGCCCGGGACGTGACAAGGCCGGTCCCAGGCATTGAAGCTCTGTCACTGGCCCGTGCACGGACGTGTGTGAACGAGTTCATATAAAATGAACACACCGATATTTTTTTGAGCACCTGACGGGCTCGGCCCTGATATGTGCGGATAGACCCTATGATGGACTACAGGGCCGGTTCAATCCGGGCCACTAAATCTTGAGGAAACTGTGTTAATCATACCCCAAACATGACCCAAATATGTTCAATAAGCAGCGTAGTTAGCTAATCGACTACATCGTTCATTTTATTTGTCTAAATAGGCAATTTTTGTTTTCAGGCCATCCAAGTTAATTTATACATTGCTCTATATACAAAATGCTAAATGCTTTTGTACTAAAGGAATCATCATCCTAACTACACGTAAACAGTGAAATATTAAATGAAAATTCGTCATTTTTAGTTTTATAATATTTATTGTTTCAATATACACATTCAATGTACAAACCAGCTTTCATGGTGTAAACTAAATGGGCTGACGTTACATAATATTATGAGTCAAATTTCATCACTCTTGATTACTTACATATACGCGTCATCTTTTAATTTCTCAAGAAAAGTACCCACGTGGTACTAAAGGTTTATAACAGGAAAATATATTGACCTACTAGTTATAGATACCATACATCATTTAAAGTTTCGAAGAGCAGTGAGTAGCTAGATTATTTTGTGACAATAGGCTGCGAAATTTACGAATTCATATTACATGTTTATTAAGTAACAACTCAAGGTCTAACATAGTAAATTATAACAAGATTTAATAATAATATCGGGCTAAACGCTGCTCTAAATAATAATTATTAACACTTATGTCTAACGTTTGTAACTAAACTCGTTTATAGTTCAATAAGAATATAAATCATAAGGTACATTTGAATCACAAATCATTAAAAATATATTTATTATTTTATCTTGTGTACTTATGCAAGATTTTACTTTGCCTTTAGCAAATTGTTTTACAGGTAAGCAAAGGCATACCTCATATACTCAGAAAGATTCGAAACGAAGTGACGGGTTAGTCTAAAAATATACATATCATAATATTGAATATATTATATATTCATATTGACTATCAAGATAAACAAAGTTTAAGTTTATAGTGTAGGAATGTGTGCATTACGTGATATGTCGTAGAACTAGGGATCAATATGGTATGTACAGTACGACTATTTTCTTAATGTCCCTCGACAATCACCGCATTTCCAAATATGAACGAATGCTAATTGCCATGTCCATCAATAACATCAACACTTATTGTGTATAATAATTTGAATTCAGAACTAAGTACTTTACTGTCGTTTTGTTTTGATTTCCGTGTGAAATATATAGAGCTGTAAAACTAGCAGCTTTAGCAGTTTTCCTCCCACATTTAAAATAAATTACATTATGTTAAAGGAGAATTAATAACTCCATATTCTTCCAAGTTGATTGAGAATCTGCACCAACTCACCAAGTGCAAAGGGCAACTGATAGAAATCCGACGACTGACGAAACACGAAATATGTCGAGAGACATTAAGAAAATAGTTGTACTGTATGCATTTTTACATTTTCAGACCGAAGCGTCGCTTCGCCTTCACTCTTTCGAAATGTGCTTTAGATAAAACTCCACGCCGGAATACAGAAACTATTTCTTAACTAAATATTTAAAACCATGAGCTTTTAAAAAAATATAATAATTAGGTACTGCATAAAGGATATTAAGAAAATGTTAGTTATGTGAATTAATAGTATGTATATAAATTACAGAACGTAGCATTTAAGAAGGCTCATGCAAAATCCAAACGTTTGGCTTCCAAGAGTCGATTAGATTCGTCGCGGACAGTACATAATATTTATAAGCTGAACCTGCATTTCTTAGGTTTCTTCAGAAAGGAAGTGCCCAGCAGTTTAATATATTATGTTAATAATACTATTTTCCTAAGAATTTTCCTGGACCATAATGCACCAAATGTATATAAGAGTAACTGTTCATGGGAATAAATTAACTATGGACATAATCATAGGTCTGAAGCTGAATTGGCATTGTAGTTTGTAGGATTACATATTTACTAATAACTAAGCAACAATCGTAAAATAAGGCTACAACTATTACAGCCCTTTTCCACTATTTACTTGAGTTCTTAATTATATTATCAGACTAGTAGCTAACCTAATATTCTCACTAAAATCATACAGATAGTGTATAAGAGCACAAGTTATTAACATATAATAATTGTAGACTAGGCAACGTCGTCGGATGGAACTTAGTTGTTATTTAGCCTAGCTTTAGGGAGACAGGAAATCTAAAAAGAAATATCTTATAAATATTAAAAGTTTGATCATTTTAATTGAACGAAGCTAACGAACTAGTACGAAGAAAACGAGTTTTTTTTTTAATTGGATTGTTCGTTTGAATCATTATAGGAGTTTGTCAACAGTTAGTCATATTAAGGATTTATCTTAGTCTGCGTAGCATAGTACTTCGCATAGCCTATTTTTTTTATATCGCGCAATAATATTGTAAGTTTTCCATACAAACTTCCACCCCCATAAGGATGATTTCCGGGTTAAAATCCTATGTCCTTCCTTGTGTCTCAAACTATCTCCATACCAAATTTCATCTAAATCGGCTCAGCGGTTTAAGCGTGACGAGGTAACAGACAGACAGAGTTACTTTCGCATTTATAATAATAGAATGGATTAGTTAGGTCCTTACAAAAGAAATTGGCGATTTTTGAAACGGGTCACTTTGAAATACGGTTGACTTGGAATTATAAGTTCAAATACACTAAATGCTAAAGGAATGTTGTTCGATTTAAAAAAAATTAAGTACTCTTTGTTTCTCAGGGTTTCATATTTTTCTGTAATATCGCCATATTCATAACATATAGTTAGTATTTGCACTTATATGTAATTCCAAGACAAACCGTAATTATCACAGTTCAATTTGATCTGTTTAAAAAAACGCAAAATTATTTTTTAAGGATTTAATCATTATAGTAAGTAATTGTTTATAAATATATAGATTTGAATTAGAATAAATGACATAAGCCGAGTGTTACCTGTATGGAAAAAGCCAGTAGGTATTCAATATTTCGATAAAGCAAAAATTGTGGGGAGTGAAAACGGGAAGAACATGACTGATGTCGTAGACAAAGAGGTATGACGTGAGGTACGATCGAGAAGTTACAAAAATAAACTCTATATTTAGCTACCTATTTAAAACGCCAGACTATTAATATTTCTTTAAATACTTAAAAAAATATTATATACGGCGACATCAGTAAAGTATATAACTTATAATTTTGCAATATTTATCATCTAACACGAAACTTATTTCATTATCCTCTTATATGCAAAATGCAATTAATTATTATCTTGCAACAATCAACTATTAAAATATACCAAAAATTCGTTCAACAATTAGATTGATTGTCCAATAAAAAAAAAAACAATTGATCAATTTTGTTGAGTAATCGGAACAGTGACAAAAACGTAAAAATCATAAGATTCACAGTGCAAAAATAATGTATTTATAAAGCTATGGTTACATACCATGATTAAAAATAATTCATATTTCTGTATCGTTCACCGTCACAATATGCGACGAGCCAGCGAAGAAAATTCTCCTAATACATGCTTTATCATATACGGTGAATAATTTAATTAGTAAAGTTAAATTAATAGCCCCAAATTGTACTTTGGTCATTTAGTTAAAATAATTTTACGAATAAATGAATTAACAAAAACAAATGAAGTATCAGAAAAACACATTTTAATTATATTTTTAAACACTATTTCTATATTGTCGTACAATATAATCTTAAAACATTTTTTTTTCACCACCGCACCACAAACCACGAAGGCTGGTTCAACAGCCTTTGTGGTACGCATCCAAGTCATATCGCCACCGCAATGAATCGCAGTATTTCGACAAATATATATATTGACATGGGCCAAGTGATTAATCAAGTCACTATGAATAATGCCCGGTCATTATGAATCAAATCAAGTCAAATCGGGTTATGTAATGAATACTGATTTAAACTTCTATATTTATCACATTGTTTCGTCATTATGAATATTGCTACATAAAGTTTGGGCAATTTGATAATTATGGTCAATGAATTAGTCCAAGAACGAGAGAAGCTAGTTCGGGAGCTTAGGGCACCCCGAACCTAACCTATCCGTGAGGTTCGACCCTGCCGACAGAAATAGGAGTCCCGTTCGACTTTGTTGCTTAAATAGTAAGCGTACTTGTCTATTCTATAATAAAATCAATCTCAACATTAAAAAACATATATTTTTATTACCCGGCCCTTTAAGTGATGGGACTTATTCGGAAAGACCGGTCAATTTAATTATTTCAATAGTTTGAATAATGCCATATTAATCACTTGGTTCATAACATTTACAAATTTGAGAAAACTAGGATTTTCTTCAAGAAGTTATAACATTTTCGCGTTAAAAAAGTCTCCTAATAACTAATGATTTTGTAGATATCCGTTTGTTCTTTGCTGCCGTCGAAATGTTTCCGAACATTTTCATTTGCTTTTAGGAATTCATTTAATTAAAATTTCTGGGTATGGTAAGATATTTCATTTGTTTTAGTTAATTCATTTAATCGAAAATGTAAGAAAACAATAGCTTTTTTGATCTCTAATAATATCAAGTACAGCAGTACTACAGCTTTGGTGCACTTATAAGAAAAATGCTAAGGTGGACAAGTTCTATCAGAGTAAAGCACTTTTTCTTTTTAGCTGGTTGTTTTACATTTTGACCAAAATGGACGATGTCCAATTTGATGTAGGCTTACTTTATTCGTAATAAAATGATTCCACGTATTTTATTTTATCTCAGTAGTACATGACTGACCGCGTGTAGCTCCAAATTGTACTTAGGCGATTTTTGTAAATTATGTATGGATATGTACGACATGCAAATACTAAACTTTATAATATTATTATGCTAAATGCGCCGATTGTAAGCATTACAGGCAATTCTAATTACTATTTAACTATTGTGCTTTGGGATGAGTGATCATTCCACTACTTTTTAACGCTTTTTTAATTAGAGGCTTGTATACAAAGGACCAGGGCAAAAATAATATGAAACCTGAGAAATATAAACTAGTATAAACTGTCCACCATTTCGAGAAGCTCTTGACGTCGAATGGCGCCAGACTCCAGCCCATGAATACTATTGTGTATGTTTTAAGAATAATGTACAGTAGGTACCTTATGACAGTGTTATCCCACATTTTGTGGTAGAATTCAGTTTTCACTAGCATAGCTTCTAAGTCTTTCTCCATGACCATGATGAGGAACTCGTTGAGGAAGGTCATATAGTAGCCGGACTGCGTGCCATGCCACAGCGCCAGGAAGGCCAGCGTGATGAGCTGCGACAGGTTGCGGTTGCCGAGGAAGCGCAGGCGCTTGTACACGTACTCGGCGGCGAAGTGGTTTGTGTTACAATTGAAACTCTCAATGTAGTGCTGGAAGCGTGTGGCGCTCTCGAAGCGCAGCAGCTTGATGTTGTTGCAGCCGTCCCACTGGCTCACCAGCTTGCCCGCCGCGCTCGACATCCGATGGCCGTTATACGACAGTCCGAACCTTATGCAAGACGCTGAAACAACAGATACTCCAAATGAAACATCATTTATTGAAATTAGGCTGAGAAATTGCATTTTTTGAACAAATGCCAGCTCACACAATGAGGTGCCTGAGAGACCGGTTTAGCTCTTTGTGGGGAGAAGTCAAACTCTCGAGCGACTCGTCATTAAAATCATAAAAAACTTTAAAATCAAAACATGAAATAGAAAGTCTACTTTCTATTTCATGTTTTGATACCTAAAAATGTATGTCTTGAATACATTTATAACAAAGAATAATTTGTTGAACTTTAGTCATTTATACAAAGTGAAATGAACTCATTGCACTGATTGCCTCATGAACAATTTAAATAATTACAAAGCAGTAGCAAGAATCAAATCAGCGCGTCCATTGTCCACACAAATATAACGAATTGTTTTGAAATTGGATTAGGAGGACTTCACCTGTCTTATTTTATTTGCTTTAAAAACATGCTTTAACTGAAATATTTAAATAATGTTTGTACTCATATTATCATGATGCTGATTTAGAGTCATCATCTGCATTATACAATTGAAGTGATAGTCATCATTGTATGATTATATAGATCATTTACCCAAAAGTACACATAATCTAGGTCAAATGTTGAAATATTTTGTAAGTAGTGGTGGAATAAAATGAGATATGTGTAACATGATAAGAATAATATGTTAATGATGATAGTATGTTTACCTTCGGTTAATAGCCAGCAGGAAATGTATTTATATAGAGCAAAATGAGCCCAAAGTCCACAATAAATGTTCCGGTAAAACACTGATGTCTCCCAGAACTCGTCCGATAACATATATTTCATACTGAATACAGTCACTGAAATAAATTAAATACAATTGATTAGAATCGAGTTTTTAGTATTCTTCCATCAAGTAGATTTTTCCAGATAAGGTCTGTTGAGAAAAATATGTATGTAGGTAAGTAATAAATTAGGTTCTATGCAATAGTTGGTCCATTTGCATAATAATTCTAGCTAGAACAAAAAAATATATATCAGTATTTTTGTTGAATATATAAGATATTCAAAACATCAAACGCCCTCAAGCAGTTTGCGTATAAGTCAAACATTACATGAATATTACCTCCAACTTGATAAGCCACCAAGTATAGGACACCTTGAATAAGCTTCTTCAAAGCTTGCCTCTCATAGATAGCAGCATCGTTGTCCAAGGGGAATTTATCCGAAATAAAATCTTTGTAGCGCCTGAACGAGAATATGGGTCCTACTAGGAAGCACGCCGGGAAGTAAACGAATCCCAACAACTCCAGGAATGTAGGCGGACTCTCCAGGGCAGTCACTTTGTTGTTGGCCGATAGTTCCTCTCCTTTCAGCATTTTCTGGCCATCCCACATGTCGAAGGACAGCGCGATCAGCTTGAGAGTGAGCACGCAGTGCGGCATGGTCCAGGTGATGTCGTAGTCCTCCGACTCGGTAACTACGTAGCCCGCCAGCAGGTACGTCATGTTGAACGCAAACGTCACTATTGCGTTGTACTTTCCCGGTCCAAGGAGCTTAGTGCTTATATAAATTGCGAGCGCTGGGATGGCATTGTGGTACATTGATGTACCAAAATTATAGAACGCCATGTCGACACCCGTTACGATGAAATACAAGTTCCGGTACTCTACATTTTTCCTGACGTATTTATTATAGATCGCAGCCAGCGGGTATGCAAGGAGGATAGATATTAGCAGCTTGAGTGCTGGCTCTGTGGCACCTATCACCCCTGCCAGAAAAGGGATTGGGCTTAGGCCAGCTAAGCTCAATAAACTAAGCAACAGACCAAACATTGTTCACCGATCTGTAAACAAAAACAATATTGATAGTGCTTTTCTGATAATGGATACAGTTTGTTTTGTCCCAGTCACTCTATTTGTAGATAAGATTGGTCCATGACTGTAGGTTAAAGCCTCTCAGCTCAACGCATGATAAATATGTAAACAATAGAAATAAAATAAAATAAGCCAGAAATGGTGATATAGTTTGACTTAGCGCTAAGATTCTGAGATCACTTGGATGATGTTTGATTAATAATAATCTTTCACCAAGAATTTGTGTACGCTCAGCGCAATAAAAATTAAGAGAATGTAGAATGCAGTCCCTAGCTATAATAATATTAAAATCCCCTAGCCACCAAAAGTCAGGTTTAAACTAGAGGATAATAAAATTATGGAAAGCAGCTAAGCCGATGGAGAAGCATCTTTGCATATTCATTCAGAAAGACCCTGGTCTGACCTAGCTGCTGGTTCTACCATCTATGGTTATTCTCTATGGCTATTATATGGTTCTACACACCTGTGTGTAGTACTCATAGATGGTGTGCATGTATGACTGTTATGTAACTGTTAATGAAGGAAAAGAAAGGCTTAAGTTTATGTATGTACAATTGTACATTCCACATAAATCTGCCTAAAATTTGCCCAACTATGTTGAAATCAGCTTTCACTCTAACCCATTGCATGTATATACCAACATTATTTTCACATGGAGCGACTGCCTACCAGAACTCCACAACCTGGGTAATAATCAAATAACAATGATAATTTTGACTTTATGATCACTTGAAATGGTTCATATCCTACAGTTACACTATCCTGCCTTGGGGCATATCAACTGTAATAGGTGGAATAAGGCCAAGGATGACACATCTACCTAAAAAACCAGCAAATTTACACACAGATGGCTAAGGAGTTATGTGAGATAGCCTGAGATGGCCCACATAATTAGTAAACCATATTGAAATAATTAAGAAATGCCAAAATACAAGGCAGCCATAATAGACATAGGTACCAGTTTATATGGTAAATATGAAGAAAATTATAAACTACAGTTAAAGAACAATTAAAACCTGGCTTATGAATCGAAAAAAGGGGGCATTCATGACCAAACAAGTTCTAACTTCAAATCCTGAATCAAACTGAGGGTCAGAGGTCACAAAGGCGGATCATGTATTAAATTGTGAGTGTTGGAGAGTAAACTATTTGAAAAACACACAAGACTAAAAGTTAGATCTATACCTTACTAGCTACCCAAAAGAAGTTGATTAATAAAATAGCAAGGTGTGATGAAAAAATAATACATTAGCATTATTCCAGCAAAGCAACAGCACAGTAAATTATAAAATGCACATGATGCACAGCAAATAATAAGAGGTACACCTTTTGAAAACAAAAGTACTTCTATTTATCTTCTGAGAAGAATAACACATTATGTAGATAAAGGCTTGTATGTCTGATGTTACAACAATTAGAAAGTTTACAAATACTTTTAAATCAATATTTATATTTTAATCGTAAAAGATCTTTGTTCTAAATAAATAAATAGTACAATCAACCATACCAATATTTTTTGGTTGATTGTATTATACGGGATACACATTAGAACCAACCATTAATTTTCCAAATGTAAGACGTGGAAAATGAGAAATGAGAAGTGGAATTTGATCAGTTTGGTTTGTACACTTGACACATTTATTGTCGATCGCAATTTATCAGGGGCAGACGGGAATACGTAACAATATAATAGATCGCGGTCACGAATGTTAAAGTCAAACATAAAACGATACTACATAGAAACAATTTAAATGAAACATTTATTAAAAATACTAAGAAAATACCACAATGAACCATATTTTAAGAATAATTTAATAGAATATACTTACATCGAGTGAGCAGTATAATCGAGCACCAACTTAGCTGAACGCGTATTCAAGAATGAATTCAAGGACTGCAAGAGGAAAACAATGACCAAGAGGCATACCTATAGCGCACTAATAATACTTCCCTGGAGTGCAGGGTGGAGGGTAAAAGAGCAAGCATATAATAAAAGTACTCTGTGGCAGTATACAATAGTAATCTTTGCTCTGTGGCGAGTTGGCGACTGTGATAATTATTTAATCATAATAATATACTCTGTGTTGCAGTGTTGCCAACTCGTCTTTTCAAGTTACCAGAAATACTTCCCACATTGAGCAACATCCTAATGGGAATGAGTGAACGCAAAGCTGTGCGCAGATGTCGCTGGCGGCGCAATGGCTGCTGTCAAATAATTTTTGCTTTGTGCACATCTCGTATTTTCTTTTTTTTTTTGTGTTTAAACCGGTCTACCATCGTTATTAATAATATGTATTGTCCATGGAAGCTTAAGGAATTGAAAGACGAACTAAAGAAATGAGGAGCCTAGGATAACTGGAAAGAAAACAGATCTTATTGAGAAGCAGACTTTTATATATTAGTATAGAGTTGCCTGCGAAAAATCAGTCCCGAATTCCGGTTGTGTAATTTTGAAAAGTAAAATATTGCTGCGAGTGAATATGTGCAACTGAGAGGTCCCAGCCAACCATCCCATGCGATAGAAGAGGACACAGCATAGCAGCTGATTGAAATTCTTCCATTTAAAGAAAGAGAGTGCGCGTGCTATTTGTTCTTGAATAGGGTCCTCGGCTCGGTGTACGTAGAGAGTTTGAGAGTATGTACATTGGAAGATGCAAGAGTTGTAGGTTTACGTACTTGTTTAACTTATGTTTTATTTAATTTAACGGAAGTATACTATGACCATCAGACAAAAGTTATATTTTATTAACTTCACCCAATGAAACTGAGCGTCTCTTGAGATTTTTTCGTTACGTGTCGATTTTTACGAGGCAATAAAATCCTACCGCAAACCTCGTGAAGGAACTTCGCTCCAAAAATACCAACCACGAGCATAATTTATTGTTCTTCTAGGTGTCCTACTAAACTACCTGTTTCAGTGGAAAATCCACTAGGTATGCAACACAGGCAGACGGCAGGTACAGATACAAAACTATATCCATAGACAGCTGGCAGAGTGGAACCAGTCGTCCAGTCCAGAGACTTTGTGTCATAAAGACGTAACGTATTTATGACGAAAAAGAAACTTTCAGGTATTACGTTCTTGCGAGAAAAATCTATGAAGAAAAAAGAGACAAACATAAACAAACGCTACCAGCTTGAATGTCAGAGTGACAACTTTGGAGTCACTGTGATAGTCTTTCGGATACTAGCTGTAAATAAAGATTCAATCCAGATCGCGATCCGACCAAGGTCACGGATCGCTGCAGATTGATCAATCTTGCTTGGTTCGATTAAAACGACACTAGAAGTTCAATCAAGATCACATCAGTGATCGATCAGTGCCAGTGCTGCCAACTTAGCGCTTTCAGCGCCAGAACTAGCGCTTTTTTTGTTCAATAGCGCGTACTAGCGCCTAGCGCTAAATCTAGCGCTTTTTGAAACTTTGGACTTTCTTTAAAAAAAAAAGTAATTTCACAAACTATCAACATCTAAACGACGTGCTGAGGCAAATTTCATCCACAAATAAATATAAATTCAAGTCCAAAACTGATCAAGACCAACCTACCAACCATATAATTCGGCGGCAGAAGCAATTGTAGTAGAATCAGACGATGATGAATTAATTTATTGCCTATATATTATGAAATAATTATATTAACAAGTTATTATTTTATTTTATTATCACTGAACAAGTACTATAATGTATTAACTCATATGACATATTTTGATTCAATTAAAAAATACGCTTATACGTCCCTTTCTAAAATTATTGGGCGTTTTGCTTGTATTTGGCGCCGAATAAAGCGTTACTTTTTTTACAGCGACCATTTAGCGCTTTCTAGAGCGTTTTTAAAGAGCTAACAGCGCGTTTTTGCTTAGACGAGTTGGCAGCACTGATCAGTGCACTGTTCGGTCTGCGCCTCGCGCATCCGGTAAACCAACTTCAGGGAGGCCAAGAAGTTTGGCGAGGTCTATACTAAGAAGGAGGAGGATTATGCAAATTACTACAGGAATGCATGCTTTGATCATCTGTTGGAAATTGTCGGCGACGAAACCCCATCTACAAGCTGATTGGGTAAAATAACGAAATATATGCAATACCTACTCATGCAAGTACCTTAAGTACTTAAGTAAAGTACATAAGAACTGTTTAAAGTGTTAGTTAAGTAGGTACATCTAATATTTCAACTAATAGGTAAGACTATCTAAACGTAAGCAATTAACAAGTACTTTTTAATTGATACTTATTTTTGTTTTGTTTAATGTCTAATTACCATGTACAGTAATAAAGATAGCTTTTTTTAAAGAATTGATAAGAGATAATGTGAACTGAGAGCTTTTTTTCGCTTTTCCTTTCATGTTTATAATTACGCGAGGAACTTGAAAACGAGATTTTTTGTTTGGGAGATATTTTGATAACGTTAGTGTCAAATGAAAGGTCTTGGTCTAAAACAATGTTATCCGTTTGAATCATGTAAATCGGTCCAAACATTTTTGGGATAATCCTATAACTTTAAAATCAAAATGTAAACAAACCGATTTTTTATGCTTTTGTTCTAGAAACTTTCTAATTAAGGAAAAATCTTTTAAGCCCAAATTTGTAAAAATTATGTTGAAATTTGAATAAATTACACGGCTCCAAAGATTTCGGCTAAGTAAATATGAGCCACAGAGTACTTTTTTTGATATGAGCGTACCTAAAGATGGTCTCATAACGCGCGGTCGTCAATTTTGGAACGGCGGGGCATATAAAACAACTAAGAAGAAAAGCCAAAATCAGCGGCTTCAGTTCTCAAGAAAAATCCGCCTTTTATTTCTTACTAGCTTCAGCCAGCGTCTTCGCCCGCGTGTATTATACATATAAACCATTGAGTTAAATGTACTACGTACTAGAGAAGGTAAGCTATTTCAAACCAAAAGATTGCGTGCAATGATATTCAAATAAACAGATACGTTATACACTCACAAAACAATTGAAAAAGTGTTCCGCGCAGCAGCGGCAGCACACATACACACTTTTCATTCATCTGACAATTCACTACAAGTCGAAAGGGATGGCTTGACAAAGCCAAAAAGAAAAAAAGAGACAGCTAGTGTTTCTCACTTGCGTGTGAATGTAAACAAACATTATTTGACCACTAATGTTGTTATCTTTTTCTAACTTGAGGAGTATTGCGTACTTACTTATGGTATGAGATCCCTTCCGTTTTATGTACTTTGGTATCATAATTGTTACAATTTCTAAATACACACGATGGCATTTTTTTTATTTTGTTTTTGTTTCAACAAAGCCTATCGCTTTTCGCCACGCGTGACATAAACTAAAGACTAAAGGTCACAATTGTGACCTATTCGAGTCTTCACAATGCGCGCGCTCATAACATATCTTTTTATTTGAATATCATTGATTGCGTGTAAATCGGTGACAGTGGGGTTAGCAGGGGAAAGGGTGTTATGTTCTCACAGGTAAACAATCAATGCGCGCAGATGAACTTTTTCTTACTCTTTGACATTTACACAAACATGGCCGCCCACCCGCCTCCGCAGTGACGCGACGTCACGAGATACAATAAATTGATAAAATATAATTAAATTACGCGTGTTTTCAACTTACTGTTTAAAACTAATTTCTTGATTTTTATTTATATTTATCGAGTTTTTTTATCAGTATTTCAATACACACGAAGGCATTTTATAAGAAACAAAACTTAGGACTCAAACGTGTCACTTTGCAGCTAGCGCTTGCCACAGACTAAGTGAGCTGGAGTGCGCGCGCTCTAACGGGTGTTACAAACAATTGAGTTGAGGAGTCTCCTCTAGTACGTAGTACATTTAACTCAATGATATAAAACTTCTATTAAAAAAAAATGCACCAAAATCCGTTGCGTAGTTTTAAAGATCTAAAGCATACATAGGGACAGACAGAGGGAAGCGACTTTGTTTTATACTATGTAAGGCTTTCTTTGGTCTGTCATAAAACGTAGGTCCTTGGGTTGTCCTCGCTACGCATTCAGGGGTGCGTGGTGACGTGTGCCACCAGCAGAGTCGCATGACTCAGAAAGCAAGGAACGCTCGTCAAACAAGTGGGATATTGCAATCCCAGCCAGGGCGCGTGGGTACTTACATCACCCAGACACCAATACACCATACCGCCACCGCAACAGAAATCTTCCAATTCCCTTTTCATTGCGAAACGAGCGCTGACTGATGTAAATTGACAAAACTTCGCATTAGGCGTCCAATCTAGATCGCGATCCAACACGTTACACAATCAATCTGGATCGCGATCAATGATCACGATCACGGTTCGCGATCTAGATTGAACGTTTAATGAGTCTATGTCAGTAAAGAAGTAATAAGTATTTAGAGCATTCTCGGCCAAACTGGTACAAAAGATGGCATAGACAAAAGTATATCTATCTGTTTTTGCTCACGTTATAATTTGGTGCGAAATTGAATACCTACCGATATAGAAATTGCGTCCTAAATATGTTTTGTCTAACACAAAGTTTTTGTTCCACTCAGAGACTTTGTATTAGATAGAACATGTATAAGACGCAAAATTAAGGCCCTATCACAAAACATTGAGCAAGTTCGATAGTAAGGTACCTACGAAGGTACTATGGGCCAAAGCTAGATCTGATTACTTTGAAAACAAAATCCCGTGCACAAGATGACCACAGTCGCGTCCGCCCTTTTTGCGTCAACCATAGCCAAATGACTTGTTTGTTTTTTTGCCGTCTTTTTTATTACAAAAACAAGGTGCTGACAGGTACTAGAGAAACAGTCACCCGATGCTGCGATGCTATTGGTTGATGAGTATAAGTCGGCGTTAATTTAGCGGGCGAGCCCTGCAAGCAGAAATAGTCCTTACGGTGATCAGATATAGCTTTGGCCGATTGTACCTACATAAAGGATTATCAAAATAATGACCCATAATAATTTAATTTACACATTCGTTGCTGTTTGTCGCTAAGGAACTCGGTAGTATGTTCCATATCTTGGAAACTGCTGAATCGATTTTAATGATGCTTGCACTGTTCCCTAAGTTGAGAGATACATAATCCAATAAAAATAATGATCACGATCCGAGTCCGATAAGTAGTTTCGGAGAAATGCGAGGACAAACATACATATTTACATATTAACAAACATACAAACCAACATACACACACTTTTATGATATTTGACACATGATTTGAAGCACATTTTGAACATTGTGCAATTCCAAAAACATATGTGTCGAGTTGAATACATCCTTTTTTTTGAAGTCGGTAAAAATAGTATTTCCCTTTTAATATTATGTAAATAATGCACCATCATTACTTATCACTTTTATTTTTTCACTTTTGGTTGTTAGCTTATTATCGACAAGCCGTAACGTTTCCATCAGCGTTAGTGGTGAATTCCTAAAGTATGCATCCCATAATTATAGTAAACCCCTTGGGTTGAATAATAACAACTGACAGTGACGATTCAATGATTTCATGATTGTTTACGTGTCTGGTCGCGTCCTACATGTATGTCCATAGGTCATCCACATTCCACATCACTTCGCTACATTTCGATACTTCGGTTTCGCTTTGGTATGTCCTCGCTAGAGTAAATTTTCTATGGGTAGGTCTGTCTGTTGATTTCTCAGGTTGAATTGGTGTGTTGTTTATGGTTGGCATCACCATAGATAGACTACAATTCTATTATATACATCACTGAGTTAGTAAGTGACTAACTAATTACTAAAGTGAATCCCATCACTAGATATTGATTGAATTGATTCGTGAATTCATGAATTGTACAAAAATTTGATCTGTGATCCATTTTTGCCGCATTTTCTTGGCATTGTGTGTGAACTTATTTCTTGCTTAATCGAGGCATTTACCATTTTTTGCCTTACAGAGAATATTCCATCATCTTTCTTCGTTCTAACTCGTCATTCAAATCTTTGCCGGCGTATGCAACAAAGGTAGGTGCTTTTTTTTTGTCGAAACTCTAGATTGATAGATAATTGACGATATGAATCGGTTTCAATATGTTATAAAATAAAAAAAACATGCTACAGCCTAGGTACGCAAGCAAGGCTACCGCCAAACATATTCTATTTCCTACTGAGGATTTACAAGTCATCGTTTCGTTTTGCCATCTCAAGTCGGTATGCCAAGTATTTACATAAAACAATTTCAATTCCACTTCTATTTTCACGATGTAGGAAAATTGTAGTTGAATTAAAAATAAACTCATCTCTTTATGGTGGACAGAATATCAACATTTTGTAAACTTTTGGGTTAGTTTATTTTTGAGCTTTCAGTAATGCTCTGCAAAACAGAAATAAAAAGGTTTAATATATATATATGTGCAGATAGATAGTTTAAATATAGTCAAATCATTTCCAAGTAAAAACCAAACTACATTCAATCCTAGTATGTGACAGTAAAACTTCAGTATATATAAATATAATGTACTGGTAAAAGTGCAGACTGTTTTGTGATGATGGCTAACTTCAGACTTTGGCTATAACTCATTTAGTATTTTTACCTCAGACAAACATTCATATTAAAAAAAAAGTCAGTCTTTGACACACTTTCATACGAAATGATGAGAACACTTAACAATTGATGCATAGCTTAACTAGGTATTGTTATTATGTTTCTTTGCAACTTTTGTTTGTTGGATTTCTGGCTTGGATTTTCTGAATACACAAATTGAATATGAAAGATCTTCAAATGACAACAACCAATGGTTTAACTTACTTTGCAAAGCATGAACAAGCTTTGCTATGTAATGTATGATCACCCATTTGTAAATGTTGCTTAACCTTGAAGATTGACCCTAGAAGTCTATCAAACCACATGTGAGACTAGAAACTAAACTTTTCAAAATACAATTTGGGTTTAGTAACTTTTCATTTCTCAAAACAGTGAACAAAACAGAACAAAATTCTTATAATATACGCTTTTAGTAGCGGGTAGGAGGAACGCAGTTGTGGAAGCAAAGTAAACAGTTTGAAAGGTACAACGAAGTTTATGAATTAACTATTTATATTAATTATCCGATGTAATATTAACATATTACATCGGACACATTTTCTTTGACAACACTGTTATTTTTGAAGTCACTATGGTAACAGACAATTACCTTCTCCATGGAGCTAAGGGTCCAAGGAGTCCGCATTTAACACTTTCCCTTAATTGCCTGTTTGACATAATTATACCTAGTCTAGTACATGTCCTTTGGTGGGTGGGCTTTGGCACAGCCTTGGTCAAAAAATCAGCCAGTTGCTCATTTGAGCTTACTTTCTTGACCACTATGTCCCCCTCTTCAACGATTTCTCTTATGAAGAAATGTCTTATCCTTATGTGTTTTGTTCTCTTGTGGAACTCAGGGTTGTGTGCCAGGCGTATGGCAGCTTCGTTGTCAACATGTAGTACTGGTACTTCTCTTAATTCAGTCAGATCATTAAAGATCCTACTGAGCCATACTAATTCTCTGGTAGCTTCACTGGCTGCGACAATTTCCGCTTCGGTCGTTGATATGGCGACTGAGGCTTGTCTTTGACTAAGCCATGATACAATACCACCAGAATAGCAGCATACCACTCCTGTGGTTGAACGTCCACTCAGTTGACAACCGCCGTGGTCAGCGTCACTACAGCCTTCCAAAAGGCCACATTCATGGTTGGCCTTGTACTTTATTCCAAAGGAACAAGTGCCTTTAATGTAGCGCATAATTCTTTTTACTAGAAGACAATCTTCTTTAGTTGGCGACTCTAGTTTCCGGGATGCAATTCCGACAGCATATGCAATATCTGGGCGAGTTCCGGTCATCAGATATGCGAGGGACCCAACAGCTTCACGATATGGGAAGTGTGCCTCTACTGCATCAACTTTCCCTGATTGAGCAGTATTATCTATAGGCGTCCCAATTGAATTGCAGTTGCCCATTCCGAATCGGTCCAGGACCTTCTTGGCATAGGCTTCTTGTTTGATGAAGATAGACCCATCTGTTTCTCTGACTATTTCTAAGCCTAGGTAGTAAGATGCAGGTTTCGTCGTAATTTTCAGTCTTATCTTCAAATCATTAAGAAAGCTGTTGGCAAGGTCCTCATCAGTAGCAGCTATCAAACCGTCATCAACATAAAGGGTGATGAGTAGCTTTTTGCCATTAACTTGCTTGGTATACAGACAGCAGTCGGATTCACTTTGTTTAAAGTCCATATCCAGCAGAATCTTTTCAAAGCAAGAATTCCAACATCTTGGGGCTTGTTTTAGACCGTACAGGCTTCGGTTTAGCTTTAAAACATTTGACGAACCATCAGTGTAGCCATCCGGTTGATGTACATAAATCTCTTCTTGAAGTTTGCCGTTTAAGAATGCAGTACACACATCAAACTGGACAAGATGTAGATTCTCTTGCGTGCTTACACTTAGTAAGGCTCTTATCGTTGCCATACGAGCAACCGGACTAAAAATCTGTTCATAGTCGATGCCTTTTCGTTGTTTAAAGCCTTTTACGACAAGTCGGGCTTTATATTTATCGATAGAGCCATCAGGGTTCCTTTTAATGCGTAGGACCCATTTGCAGGGAAGTGCCTTCCTGCCTTCGGGCAACGGGCATGGCGTCCAGACATTTAGGTCTCTTAGTGAATTAATCTCACTCTCCATTGCTTTGCACCATTCTTCGCTATCTTCTCTCAAAATGGCTTCTTTGTAGGTTTCTGGAAATCTCTCATTGGTTACCGAACACACAAAGTCCTCGTATCTTTTGGGTCTCGCGATTGTGGATCTCTCTCTAAGATTGTAGCGAGGTTCCTGTTCAGTTGGGGTACCATCAGAAGCTGGAGGCTCAGTGATCTCTAGCTCTCCTTCGTCGCAAGGCTCAGTGATCTCTACCTCTCCTCCGTCACTAGCGTCGAGGAAGACTTCGTCTGGGACCAGAACTTGGTCATCCACTCTATCTCCCTCTTGAGCAAGTTCCTGGTTTTCGGCATCTGGCACAGGGTCAGGGTTGCTTCTGTCATCGCTCTCGGCTCCCTCTGACCGTAAGGGCACGCTAAGGTTGATTTTAAATTCTACATCGGTCTGGAATGAGATATCTCTCGACTTCAGTGTCTCTCTTCCGTTCCAGATCCGGTAGCCATCGTCGCCTTCATAGCCTATGAGCCTGCCTTTGATGGCTTTCTTGCTCATTTTCTTGCGCTTTTGTTTTGGTACATGGGCATAGCATTCACTTCCGATTATCTTTAAATGACTTATTTTGGGTTTCTTACCGTGCCACAACTCGAAAGGAACTTTGGATTCTACTCGAGTAGGCCCTGTTCTATTAAGCACGTAAGCAGCTGTGTTTATAAGCTCTGCCCAAAGTTTTTGAGGCATTTCTCCTCTAGCATAAAGCATGGATCTCGCAGCTTCGACAAGCGTTCGGTTTTCTCGCTCACTACAGCCGTTCTGCTCCGGCGTGTAAGGCATTGTCAGCCTATGCTGAATACCGTGTCCTTGCAGTATTTTCCGGACGTCCTTGTTATCAAACTCACCACCATTGTCACTCAGTAAGGTTTTGACAATGTGCCCAGCGTTCTTAGCTTCCTGGAGCATCTGTGTAAGTTTGCCTTTGACTTCTGACTTATGCTTTATGAAGTACACAAAGCGGTAGCTTGAGTAATCGTCCTTAAACAATACAAAATACTTATACTTCGAGATACTTTCAGTGAAGGGGCCACAAACGTCAGTGTGTATCAATTCTCCACATGCTGAGGCTCTTTCCCTAGTTCCAAAGGGTTTTCGGTGAGCCTTTCCATAGATACAGCCTTCGCATTTCACTTTATCTGGACGTAACTCGATGCCTAGCTCGCGTTTAGCTATGCGAATGACGTGGTTCTTGTCTTGGTGTGCGAAGCGCTCATGATATAGCTGCAGCATGTTCGTACCATTGATAGCATTGACCACTATTGATTTTTGCTTCGTAGGCATGACCGCCTTCATTTCTAGTTTATAGAGTCCGCCAAAGGGTACTCTCTTGCCAACAATTCTAGTAGTGCCATTAATGTCGAGCTTGCACTGTCTAGTCGTTGATGTGAATAGGCTATTTTGCATCCTATCTTGCGCTGCCAACGGTGAGAACAGATTTTTGGTCAGGTTTGGTACGAGCCACACATCGTTAAGTGTTATCTTCTCCCTTATATTATTAACATTTGTTTCTACCACCACAGCGCCTTTTCCTACGGCAGGAATTGTGCTTCCGTCAGCTGTTATTACTGTGTGGTCTAGATCAAATTCTTGAAAATCGCTGAAGAAGTCGCTCCTTACTGCGATGTGGGTTGTTGGCCCGTTATCGACAAACCAGTTCTCTCGGTCTTGAGCTTGTCCTGTAGTGCATGCGTTTACCATTAGCGATATGTGTTGCA
Source organism: Orthosia cruda (assembly GCA_964057195.1). Taxonomy (NCBI): domain Eukaryota; kingdom Metazoa; phylum Arthropoda; class Insecta; order Lepidoptera; family Noctuidae; genus Orthosia; species Orthosia cruda. The sequence goes on from OZ059825.1 coordinate 46,659,119, forward strand.
CCTGCTTGGACTTTGAGCCTGTTCCTGATATGCCTTGAGTAGATTTTGGTGGCCTCCCATCTCTAATCCACTTCTTGCAATTGCGCACTCTGTGTCCTTTCCTAGAACAGTAGTTGCAGATCAGTTGCTCTTTGTCTTTGTCATGCTTGGTAGGTCGCTCATTGGGTGTTGCCACTAGCGCTTCCTGTTTGGGAATCTCTTGGCTGCCCAGATCTCTTTCGAATGCACAGAGGTGAGTCGTCAGACTGTCTATGGTCTTCTCCGTCTGCTTTAGCATGAGCCAGCTTGACTTGAAGTTGAGGTACCTTTCATCCAACGTATCTAACACCTTGCATATGAGAAACATCTCGGGAAGTTTAGCAGTAGCGTCAATCTTCGAGACTTCCGCCTTCAACTCATTCCAGAGGTTCTTTAACTTGGCCATGTGAGTGGGTATGTCATCCACTTTATCGTGCTTTAGTCCAAAGAACTCTAGACATATGTTATATGCTCTATCTTCCGTTAGCCCGTCAAATAATCTGTGCAATTCTTGCCAGACTTCGCGTGCAGTCTTGTATCTCATTACTTTCTTCAGTGTGTCTTCCGACATGTTAGTGGTTAGCATCAGAAGAGCGCCAGTTTCGGCCTTCTTATACTTGGCTAGAGCCGAACTATAAGTGCTGACAGCGGCGTCACCTTCAGATTGATCAACTGGTATTGGTTCTTTCAATTTGCCTTCGACGGCTGCCATCGCATTCTCCGTTCCATCCAGCATAATCGAAATTTTGTATTTCCATGTTTGCCAGTTTTCTTTACCAATTAACTTGCCGATATCGATTTTAGTTGTGTAATCCATTGCGTGACGTGACACTTTTTCCGTTTAATCGCGGGTCGATAACCTCTTATAATATACGCTTTTAGTAGCGGGTAGGAGGAACGCAGTTGTGGAAGCAAAGTAAACAGTTTAAAAGGTACAACGAAGTTTATGAATTAACTATTTCAACATATTACATCGGACACATTTTCTTTGACAACACTGTTATTTTTGAAGTCACTATGGTAACAGACAATTACCTTCTCCATGGAGCTAAGGGTCCAAGGAGTCCGCATTTAACAAAAATGAGTATAGCCATTAAATAAAAATTAAATTTAACTATTACAGACAAGCAAACGTGAAAAGCCCAGAACTAAATGAACATGGATATCTGCAGATGGGAGATACGAAAACGAGATAGACTGTTGTATCATAACCAACAGAGTCATGTTTTTAATATAATATATTTTTTTAATGATTTTTATCTGCCCTCAGTCTTCATAGACTATAATCTGATGTGTTCTCGAGTCAATGTGTTGTAGAGTGCTTCCTCCAATGAGGACAGCTACTCTTCAGTACAACATAGCTACCACCTGTTGTGCAGCTTCATTATGTCATGGCTTTTGAGGCAGTTGGAGTAATTTTGGCACAATTAGTGGTCTGCTAATTCATTTGGGCGAAGAGACAGTCGCTGCTTGTATGCTATTCATTATATAGTTCAAAATTTAAACTTCAACACTAACAACCAGGTAGCAGTAGGCAGCTGCACAAATAATTTATTTGCATAATACATGTTAAAAAGGTGTTACAGGTATAAAAGGTACATTGTATTAGCCTAATGAGGTGTGCAAATTATATATTAGGTTCTATTCGCAGTATTAAATATACAGTGATTTACATTAAAAAAGTCTAATTAAATAAAATGTCAAATTATTATACACAAATCAAATCAAAATTTCAATAATCATTATATTTGTGCTGCCATGTCAGATAAAAACAGTCATCTTTTATTTAAATAATTATTAATTGAATAGTTACATTTTGCACCTAGGAATTCATGCAAAAATAATTGGTACTGGTCCATTTTGTTTAGGGTGCCATGCCCGAAATGTTTTTTTTATTTATTAAATACTGCTTTTTTATGATGTCTTATGCATATTTTATACTAGCTGTGCCCGCGACTTCGTTCGCGTGGTTGTCGAGAGCAAAACAACGTCGTTTAGATAAGAGTATATCACCTTTTTGATGATTTAGATAAGAGTCCTGACTTTGGTATAGTTGATTACGTTAATGCTTCTCTATATACTATGTTAGCGGTGGAATTACCCGGAGCATATACAAAAAGGTTGTTTGGGTTGCTAACACGTGATAGAGAAACATAGAGTTGGCCGTGTGAAAAACAATCAAAAGTAAGGTCTACACCCGCAACGGATAACGTCTGGCCTTGGGCTTTATTAATAGTCATAGCGTAACAGAGGCTTACAGGAAATTGCACACGTTTGAAAGTAAACGGAAAATTATTGGGGATAATGGGTATCCTGGGAATGAAAACAACATCACCGGAGCCGCAACCTGTTAAGATTTCGGCTTCGATGACATTTCGTTGGAGATTTGTTACTCTCAACCGAGTTCCATTGCATAGTTTTGGTGGGCTTAAATTTCTGAGTAGAATGATTGGTACTCCGACTTTTAAATAAATTTTGTGTGCTGGAAGACCTGGTGTATTTAGAGAGTCTAAAAACTCTACTGGATAGTGGGTGGCATCTCCTTCTTCTAAAACCGTGTTAATAGATAAATATTCCCTACTTTCTCCAGAAACATGTACCAATATTTGAGAATTTATTGCTGCTGCTTGGTCGTTGCGAGGTGCCAAAATAGCTCGTTGGCATAGCCAAGCAGCGTCATGGTTCGAGATCTCTGATGGATCTCCGTATACAGAGGAAATGAGTTCCTGCTGTGAGGCAACAGAAGAACACAGGCTTTCGACTAAAGTTACTTTACCTCCTTCTTGAGTCGGGTATGTGCCGTTACCAATTTGAAGTAGTAAATTTGAGAAAACCTGCGCGTTTGCGTCACCTCCCAAATATGCTCGCATATTAAAGCTCAAATTAGTTAATATGACACTACGCCATAAAATAGAGCTCTTTAAACAGGCACCTATTTCATCGGCCCTCGTTCCTCTGGGTATTATAGGGAGTGTCTGCCTGAAGTCTCCACAGAATAGCACCGTTAAGCCTCCCATCGGTCGGTCATTTTGTCTTATATCTCGCAACGTTCTATCTACAGCTTCCACAGCTTTACGATTTGCCATCGTACACTCGTCCCAAACGATAAGGGCGCAATCGCGTAAAACCCTTGCTTTATCACTATTGCGAGACACGTTGCAAACAGGGTTTTCTGTGCGGTCCAAGTCGATTGGTATTTTAAATGTTGTATGTGCAGTTTTTCCTCCTGGTAATAAAGTGGCAGCTATTCCTGAGGAAGCGACGGCAAGGGCAATTTTGTTTTGGCTCCTTATTTGAGCCAAGATAACTTTAGTGAGGAAAGTTTTACCTGTTCCACCAGGTGCATCTAAAAACAGCATTTCTCCTAATGAATGTTCTACACTACAGCATACTCTATCAAAGATTTGACGTTGTTCTGACGTCAAATTTGAACAGCCATTTCGCAATATTTCTGCTAACTCTTCGGGGTTGTAATTTATTTCAGATGTATACTCCCTATTAATTCGTTCCCCACCAACTGTCGGTGTCGGCAAGCCGTATTGACTGAGGGGGTTCCCTCCTATACTTGTAACTATATCTTGTATAGCCAGCAAAGCCCTATTATGGCAGCTTTCACGTACTTGGTCAGAAGTTTCACTATTTATATTTTGCTGTCTCAAAAAATCTTCGGCAAACGCGTCTTTATATTTTTGCCACAACTGCCCAGCGTCCGATAGGCCACAAAATGTCAACAAAATGGCAAATAAATGGCGCAAACGATGTGGACTATCACTGACGCATGCTTCGGCTAAAGCATCATCCCAATGCTGATCGCCATCTAATAAATGCCGTGCGCGGCAAGCAGCTTGAAATGTGGGATATTCTATATCGTCCACTTTGCGGAGCTCAGCAAAAGAAGTAGGTCCTCGCACTGTGTGAAGAAGAAGGCGTAAATAATAACACTCTGCATTATTTGGGTGCACCGTGTATACTCTTCCAATCACGTGTTCTTTAAAAATGCCGGACTCGCCTTCTACAGCAGTTCCACGTCTCCTGCGATTAAAAACACCTTGCTGCTTGTTATAAGTATAATAATGTGGCACTTCATTGTACAACAGAGACTTAGCGAAATTGTCTCTTTCGCAAAGGCGAAAGAATGCGAGCAAGGTGGTTTGTCTTGGGTTGTTCATTCTTTCTGCCACATTTTCTGGCTGAAAGTAAACTCGCTGCCCGCCTTCCAGGTGCACGTCAAGATGGATGACTGGCGGATACCTTTCATGAATAGGGAAACTCAAAATGCGCCAAACTGCCTCCGAAGAGCTTATGTATCGGCCAGATTGATACCTTGTCACTTCATCAAATTGGTTGTTATTTCTTAGTGCTATCATGGCTTGATCACTACCTTTATTAACATATTTACATATATATTTTATAGATTCGACGCTATTACAAATTTCAACATTAATGTGTGCTTGAAAAGCGTTTGACAAAACTGGAGAATACGGTACCACCCAACTATTATTTAGAATTATTTCTTGTCCACGGAATCTGACAGTAGCTGTGAAACCACCTTGTGACGGTGATCTTCGCCGGTATTGCGGATACCCATTTTCCCCAGCCATAGTTAGTTCTTTCAGTGCTCTGGGGTATTTTTTTGAGCATTGACCATCTTTCATGCACGGTGATTCCCTGTTTAAGAGGCCACATGGCCCGTGAACCATATGTGTTTTTACTATGTCATGCAAAATCGGATCTGCATTATAGTCCGGAAATTCTGCACTTATGACACTGTCTATAGCATCGGGACGAATTTTTTCTTCCAGCCACAGAAGAATGTGCGCGTGGGGTAAACCACGCTTTTGCCACTCGACGCTATACATAAAACAAAGAGTTGAACCGAAAACTTTCTCCTTTGTAAGTAGATTAATCAAGACTTTGAGTTTTAAATGAAAAATCCTAGCAATAATGTCATGTCTGTCGTATGACGCCTGTCCTGTGAGAAGTGCCTGGCAAATCTCCGTCCACTTTGGATTTGTTGTAAATGTTATAAAAAGGTCCGGCCGGCCGTATTTACGGACGTAACAAAAAGCATCTTGCGTTCGTTCGTGCATATACCGCGGACCGCCTGTGAAACTGGATGGCAAAATAACCAATCGACCCAAGTTTTCGACGTTATTATCTGATTGCATGGCGTCCCGCAAGTGCACGTATTCTTCAGCGCGTAACCGTCGCTGGTTAGTGCGAATATACACTAAACGTTCAGTTTCTATTTTTGCGTACATGTCCACAATAAATTGGCTGAACAAACCACGAAATCGTTGCAAATATACGAAACTGTTTTGCCTTATTTGTAAAAGGTAGGAATAGTATTGTTGAGCAGATATTTTTTTTTGATAATTAGTGACTCTCGTAGTAGGGTTCACTTGGTACAGCCCAAAATTGTACCCATCTTCACCATGACAATAGATTAGTGGATATTGCAGGGCGTCGTAAGCTCGGTGGGTTTCCAAAATGCGTTGAAGGCGATCGTCGCGTGTACGCAACACGATATCACGTCTCTCACACTCCTGGTCGACTAAAACAACTGCAACTTCATCTGCGACGGGTGCATTGTGTCTTCCACGGTGTTCACCCACAGGACGTCTATCGGCACTTATAACAATTTTGAAATCATTGCTGCCTTGTGGAATTGACTCCAATGCAGCTTTGAATTCACGAACGTACTGGTTAACGCGATGCAGCAATTCTTGAAGTTGACCCAAAAGCTCAGCATTGAGCTGGGGAAAATTGTGATTTCTAACATTGAGCTGTTGCGTGTAATCGGATACAAAATAAATTTGGAGAAATTTGGGTTCATTTTCTGGCAGCAAAGATCCAATAAGGTGATAAACTTGACCTTGTACTTTGAAGGTTGGCATGAACGGTCCTTCCGTTATTTGTTTTGCCCCAAAGGAAGTCATTTGGAAAGCACTGTTATATAAACGAATATTATCCAAAAAACGGTTCGACTGGGGATGATCGCCATTCAGGAGACTTATAAGTAAGTGTGGTGGATCTTGGAAATTTGGAAGAACAATTTTTCCATTTGAGCAGCACATTCCATCTGTCTCTTTCCTCCATTTCAAAGCATGACAAAAATTACAAATTTCTCTCATGTCACCCACGAAAGTAAAGCCAGCATAATTAATTCTAGACGAATATGTGAACCCTGATTTTTCCCTATTGTCCCAAGGTAATAAAATATTTGCATCGTCATTTTCCATGGACTCATCAGCTCCGCTATTTGTTTCTCTATTCATATGGTATCGAGCTCGTTCTATTTCTAGGCGAGATTGACGTTGTTCTGCTGTTTCTGCTCGTCTTAGTTCATCTATTCTTTCCCTTTCAGATGCAAGATAACTTTCATTGTTTCTTTGTACACCTACATAGTTATGTCTAGCTATTTCTAATCGTTCTTCTCTTTGGGAGAGAGATTCAGACTCGCGCGAGAGAGCGTGTCGCTCTCGGTCAGATGACAGACGTGCTTGGCGTTCCTCGATACTCTCTTGAGAACGCAAAGTCGCGGTCCGAGTTCTTTGCGAACTTAAGCGCGACTCCCTTTCTGTGAAAGTCTCTGACTCGCGTGAGAGAGACTGGCGCTCCCGATCAGCAGACAGCCGAACTTCGCGTTCCTGGATATTCTCTTGAGAACGCAAAGTCGCGGTCCGAGTTCTTTGCGAACTTAAGCGCGACTCCCTTTCTGTGAATGTCTCTGACTCACGTGAGAGAGAGTGGCGCTCCCGATCAGCAGACAGCCGAACTTCGCGTTCCTGGATATTCTCTTGAGAACGCAAAGTCGCGGTCCGAGTTCTTTGCGAACTTAAGCGCGACTCCCTTTCTGTGAATGTCTCTGACTCACGTGAGAGAGAGTGGCGCTCCCGATCAGCAGACAGCCGGTCTTCGCGTTCCTGGATACTCTCTTGAGACCGCAAAGTCGCGGTCCGTGTTCTTTGTGAACTTAAACGTGACTCCCTTTCGGTGAACGTTTCCGATTCACGTGAAAGAGCGATGTGCTCTCGGTTAGCAGATAACCGTGCTTCACGATCTTCTTCCGATTCCTGAGACCTACAAAGTCTCATCCTTTTCGCATTTCGGCTACGCAGCGAAAGGTTAGTTTTTTTTCTTTGAGGCATTTTCAAGGAAAATTAAAGCAATAAACAAAACTAACAACACTTATGACTGAATAGCCTACAAACTTAAAAGAACGGTGCGTCGAACAGTCTAGTGTGACAACGTATCGTCTGTTCGTGGTCGTGACTCAACGAATTGGCAACACTAACTTACTGTATAACGATTGGCACTATTGGATTCAAACTACGAAGTAAATCAAATACAATCTTAACTTCGTACTTCAAACCAATGACCAAAGTTGACCAAACGAAACCAATAAGATAAGCAAATACTTTTTTTTCGACCAATTTAGAAAATCGATAAACCAAGCAACCAAAGAACTTTTACGACACACGCAAGAACTTTTAAGACACCTAACGAAACCCAATTTGCCTAGTAAACACGGTGGACGTCATCCTCGCGCGGAAAATCTTAACACCGCGATTCAGAAAATGACGTCATTTGCACAACGCCATCTATCGGATTTAGATTTCAACTATCAACATTAGTTCTATTTTTAGTCTTAAGATGTCGTTGCAAGTACTATACTTAATTGCGTAACGTAATATTTTACTTCTTGAAATCACTAAATTAATCATATCTTTTGATAGAGTGAACCGATTTCGATGAAACAAAAACTAAGTTAAACCTCAAGTTGCGTATAATTTTTGTATATAAACATTGTCAGCATTGAATTCGTAGATTTTACGTGATGTGCGCACAAACAAACAGACAAACAGACAAACAGACAAACAGACAAAAATTTCAAAAATGATGGAAATGGGTTCTGTTACTTATCTTTTCACACGCTGGCTATTTTTTGTTTCAATTTCTTCAATGTACAAAAATGACTTTTCTACAGATTTATTATATGTATAGATTTGTGTCGTGTGCTTTTTGGAAGGGTATAAAAGCACTATGAAACAAAATAAAATACAGAGAATAACCACAAACTTCTACCAAAGTCTCTATTCTTACACCAGCAAGAATCCAGTCATGGATCAAGAATGCGAGATGCTATCAAGAAAAAAACATGCAGCAAAAGAACATATACCACAAATTATTGTATCAGAGGTGGTACTCACAAAAATTTGAGAAAGCACCTGGACCAGATAGGATACCAAATGAATTCAAGAAAGACACCAGTCCTAACAAAGATATTTAATGACATCTTGGTCACAGGACAAGTTCCAGATCGATGGGAAGAATCACACATTGTTCTAATACACAAAAAAGGAGGATTGGACGTCATGGACATCTATAGCCCGATAAGTCTGATATAAAACATCTACAAGTTTGTCCGGAAAGAATAACTAACACACTATATTACAACCAGCCCATTGAGCAAGTGGGATTTAGAAAGAACTACAGTACAATAGATCACATTCACACCCTTAAGCAAATCATAGAGAAATACAATGAATTCCAGAAATCACTATACATATCCTTCATCGATTACTCTAAGGCTTTCGATGGTCTGATCCACGAGCATATCTGGGAAAGGCCCAAAGAGCAAGGAGTAAACAACACAATAACATAATCAAAACAATTGGAACAAACAGGTCACCCACTAGTGTCCTGCTGGTTGTATCTCTCTGCTATGGTTGTCAAAATGGAGTTGGTGCTGCCATACATGACAAAAATTATCATTATTTCAGATGAAAAGTTTCCAAAGCTGGACATAGGGCTCCTCCTAGTGTCACCACATCAGCCAACGTAATTAACAGTTATCATTACCTTCATTAGTTATGCTTAACTATCAATTAGAATTGTACTCATCATTTGGTATTTAGGTCATAGACCTGCATTTGACTGCGCTTCACAACTTGTAGCTGAGAAATTTATTTCTAAAGAAAAACAGTTGAATATCGATACTAGGCCAAGGGGGCCTAGTATCGATATTCAACTGTTTTTGCTAGTGGTGACTATTTAAAAAAGAGATTTATTTGCTGAGGTAAATTCCAAGATTTACCAAGTGAGTGTTACTAAATGTCTGAAATAAGCTATTACAATTATCATCATAGACAATTTGGAACTTTACTGATAAGACTAATATCTTAGGTTTTACCGTAGTTTGGGCATTTACATTAAAAACTATATGTTATTTATTTGAAGAAGCCAGGTAATAAAGGTTATTTTTGCACTAAAATATTTTATCCAAGAGCTTAAGATGAATAGTCTTCCATGGCTAACAAGTGAGTTTGCTGGAGCTCTGGATAGGAACTCAAATTTTGAATTAAAGAATATTCATACAAGTTCTTTTATTGAAAATTCTGTTATATTGTTACTTAAACCATAGGTTGGCAAGCCATTTCACACACGTCATGTAAGCACCACATACATTATGTAATTGGGGCATTGCAATATGAGTATGACTTTATATTTGCACCTAGCTACATATATGTTCGGGTAGTATGCCTTGCCGATATGTGTATAATAACACTATTATTTTATTCCTGCAGTTGATATTTCAACATGGAGTCTGCTGGTGATTGGTGTTTGATAGAGAGTGATCCTGGGGTTTTTACACAGCTCATTAAAAAGTTTGGTAAGCAGTAACAACCTTATTAAATGTTTTTTTTATAATTTTGCCAAGATCTACATCTACTACTGGTATATGATAAGTAATATTTAGTAGACTTGTACTTTTATTTCTATTTGATCTAAATGAAATACAGGCAATTGTCAAACCTACAACAAACAGGTTAGGAGCATAAGTCAAAGCATGCTCTCAGCATCTCATTATCTGCCGCACTCAGTGATATTTAACGGTTACTTAAGAGCTCCGCAGTATAGATTTTGTACTAAATATTTATACTTAGGAGAACTTTAAGCAGGGGCGTAGCTACCGCCGTATCTGCCGTATCAATTATACGGGGCCCCCGGGCCACGGAGGCCCTCGACGTGCGTAAGCAAAAATTATTAAAAACATCCCAAATATTTTTTTCGCCTATCAGACCTCACTATTGTCCATAGAGGCAGAAACTTTAGAAAAACTAAAGTCATCATCAGCTATAAATGATTTAATAAATCAGTTTGCCGAAAAAAGGCAAGGAGAGTGTAAATTTAATTTGAATTGTTTGTAAAAAATTTGGAAAAAGTGACAGATATTTATGATGAATAAATATTACTTTTAATTTTATGCAAACATTTTTTTCTTTTGTGCGAAATCTTTACCCTACATAAGGGCGCCCAAACAAATTTTTATACGGGGCCCCGCCAAGGCACGCTACGCCACTGACTTTAAATAACCGTTAACGTCTCTGAGTGTGGCAGTATACTTATTAAAACGTTTACAGTATTAAGGAGTGATGGACAGATAAATATTTTTACTTTAATTGGCTACAAAAAAGCTTTTGGTGGCATGGATAGCATGTGATGTCTAAATAATTCTAGAAAATAAAACTATTGGACACACAGTCACATTGTTTCTCTCACAATGTTGTGACTAGAAAGCCGGATAGGGAATGCTTAGTTTAGTTATGTCTAAGGGTATTACTAGGGTAGTTGTTGGTAGTAAACACACACAAAATTAAGTTTACTCAGATACAATAAACTTTGGGCACATCCAATATGTTGGTGTATGCCATTAACTCTATTTTGATGTTGATGAATTTGTAAAGTTTGATAGTGATTGATCAGGACAAGTATAAGACGTAACAACCATGCTTATAAAACATTAATCTCCAAAACAGTTAGTTGGTAAATTTTAACTGTTATGTGCTAGTAATTAAACTTTTTGTTTTATTTATCTTTTAGGAGCTACTGGGGTTCAAGTTGAAGAGTTGTGGACAATTGATGATGGTATCTTTGAAACATTGAGGTATGTTTTATCATTGTTTTCCTTGTTGTGGGTTGTACACTCGTACTCTATTTAACAGCTTTCACAGTTCTGGTTTTTATGTTGTTATAACATGGAAACTTACTACTGAAGATATTTTTTTTAAGTATCCTATTGTTTAAGCCAGGTCATAATCTATCTGTTTTCCGGGTTTTATCAAAACAGTTATACATACACATTTTCGCATTGATATTTTTCACCATCTCTAGGTATCAATTGATTGGCTGAGAATGCTGAGATCCCTATCATATTACTCAGTTACTGGATTGTGGAGTTCAGATAGATCGGCAGTGGCTGCGTATAAAATATTGGTACACGCCTGTATCCAGTTAGACTGGAACCCGACCCCAACAAGGTTGGGAATAGACTAAGCTGTTGACTTTTAATGTTCCGTTCTTCAAAACGAAAAAGAGACCCCTTATAGGATCACTTCATTGTCTGTCTGTCCGTGTGTCAGACCTTTTTCTCTGGAACGCCTGGAGGTATCGAGTTGAAATTAATATCTTCTACTCAGGTCTTTATCCTTGTATCAAACTTCTAGAACAACGGAATCAAATGATATCGCTGTTTATGTCGTAAATTTGACGAATCGTAAGGGCATCAAAAACTATAGAGTACTTCCCGTTGATATACAACCATGAAATTTGGCAAGAAGCAATGTCTTATAGCACAAGTAAAGGAAAATATGCGGAAACCGTAAATTTGTACATAAATAAAAAATGTACTAACTTATTTACAGTTAGTAAACTGACCGGGATTTATATCGATGTATGGGGTCAACAGTTTTCCAACGGCATAGTTAATTTTGTCCCTCAATCCATTTTCGTTAGAGCAATATTCGAAGCTTTCATTGTTTATGAACTTCATTTTTTGACTGAGATCCCTACTCAAATCAGAAAAAAGATGATTGTCTTCGAAATTGCTGAACTGACTTTCATGAAACATGTATCTCTCAAACTTGTCTAGTTTCCTTTTCAATCAATCATTTTATTCCAGGCCAGTGCATGGACTCATATTCCTGTTCAAATACTTGCAACATGAAGAGCCCGCAGCCCCGGTTGTCACTGACGGTCGTCTCGACAAAATCTACTTCGCCAAACAGGTTAGGATATACACAACCATCTGAAAATCAAGAAAGAGTTCACAGTCCACTAACCACTTAACTTTTGCTGATTTTAATGTTGACAACTGTATTTTTTTTTTTTTTTTTTTTTGTATTTGACTTTGATTGATTGAAGTGAAGTTTAATTCTGATTTTAAATATAACTGTGATCTGGATTGTGTATTAATGTGATTTTAATATTAATTTTTTTATTGTCTTTTGATTATTATTTTTTTCCCTTTTGTCTCATACCTATTCTTTATTTTATAATTATTTAATGTAATTATTGAATTTGATTATTGTCTTTAATTCTGATTATTTGATTTATAATACTGTAGGATTGATAACACTGTGCTGTGTCACACAGAACATCCAATATCCCTACTCTAAATTTTGTTTAATTGGGCCACCAAGATACGGGCTATGCCTAGTTTGGGGCCCATGGCCAATTTCATTGTGTTGTGTTGTTTATTTATGTTTTTTTTCCCATTGTGTAAATTATGTATCTGATGTAACATGTGTGTGCCTTACGCAAAATACGCGCTTAGACGTGGAGTTGCGGACACCAGCCCGTCTTAACCTAACCCATGTGTGTGTGGCAATAAATTTAATTTAATTAAATATAATTAATTTTTTAACATATTTATTCACTATCGGGCGAAATACTTTGAAGGTTAAACCTCCACTAGCCTCAGACGCTTATGCTTCATATATTTCTGTTTTGTTCTAGGTTATCAACAATGCCTGTGCAACACAAGCCGTTATTAGCCTACTGTTGAATTGTGACCATCCTGATGTAGATTTGGGTCCAGAATTGAACAGTTTGAAGGAGTTTAGCATGTCTTTTGATGCAAGGATGAGAGGTCTCACACTAAGCAACTCGCAGACTATTCGTGCTGCTCACAACTCCATGGCAAACCAGACTCTCTTTGAGTTTGATCCTAAAACTGCTTCAAAGGTATGTATATATACAGGCATTCTATTGTAAGATATAAATTTATGGTCATAATAAATTAATTATTCGTCCCATTATTAAAATTATTATTTTCTAGCTAACTGCTTCTGGTTGTGTTAACTTATGACATTGGAACATATGACCGGTGTCTGAATTGAGTGTTTCCTATTTCACTGCCAAAGTTTAAAACAACTTCCAAACTTAATTTAGAAATCGAAAGTATGTGTGGAACAACCATTCCAATAATAACAATAGCCTTATTAGAGAATTATTAAAGTGTTTCTAGTACTTGTTGCTTGATTTTGTTGCATCTTAAGACTGAAAAACAAAGGCATCTCAGTCTATTTTTGTGCAGTCATTTTAACATCTCAAATAATAATACACAATGACATTGGTGTTTCAGGATGACGAAGCGTACCACTTCGTTGGCTACATGCCAATAGATGGGCGTCTGTACGAGTTGGATGGCCTCCGTGAAGGTCCCATCGACCACGGCCCCATCGCTCCCGAACAGGACTGGCTGGATGTGGTCCGCCCCATTATCATGAAAAGGATTAATGTGTATGTGTATTATCTCCTTCTTTGTCTGGCTAATTACAATACTAACAACTGATGTTGATTTAATCTTATTAACACTGAAACCAAATTTTGCTTTCAGTAGCAGCCTGGAGTCGGGATGCAACAGGCAGGCTATTACAAACTTAGGGGTCCCATACACCTACAATATTATTGCACAGTAAAATTTAAGCTTCATCTTTGGTTCAATAATTGTGCGTCCTTCAAGTACTACCTCTAGTTCAATTGCATAGCGCAATCGTCAAGATTGCGCAATAATATTGTAGGTATATGGGTCGCCTTTTACTTTTCTCTCCACTATGCATGTATTTACTCAAAGTGGTAGCCTTTGCGAGTACAGTTCTGATTATTTTAAAAAGTTGACCTAATAGTTGTATTTAACATTTACAGATACACTGAGGGCGAAATCCACTTCAACCTGATGGCCCTGGTGTCCGACAGGAAGATGATCTACGAGCGACAGCTCCAAGATCTGCTGGCGGAGTCGCAGATGCTCGGCATGGAGACCGATGAGATGGAGAACGAAATTCCCCGGCTCAGAATGTTGATCGAGTATGAAGATGTAAAGATGATGAAATATCAACAAGAAATGGCTCGCAGGAGGCATAATTATTTGCCCTTCATCATCATGCTCCTGAGAATATTAGCTGAGGAGAAGAAGCTGATGCCACTGCTGGAGAAGGCCAAGGAACGGGCTAATAAAAAGGGCCCGAAGAAACAAAAAGTATAACACATGTCTGGGGCTGGAAAGCGGGTGGAACGCGCGCGATCCTCGCGGCGCGACTCGCAGTCCAGCCCCTCGCGCGTGTTGCCCGCCGCCGAACATTATTCTTTAGCTGATTTAGACTCCATATACACAGACACCCAAGATTTATTATTAAATATAGAACCCCAGCACATATTAGAACAATCATTGGTAGAATCACATGAAGTATTAGATCGATCTATTTTCTCGCATGCAGTTGCTCGTAACAATAATATATTAGACTCTGATGATAGCAAAGACTTTTTAGGTGACGCTCCGCCAGCACCCGGTTTAATATCAGATAACATTGATATGGAAGATATGGATCTAGATACCGACATACTGCATCAGATGGACCCGCTGTTGAATATCAGACCTCCTGAACCAGATTTTGAAACAGACTAAATTATCAGCTTTTAGAGTCAGTGTTATTAAAACGTGTCAAGTGGTACAGTGAATTAATATATATGAAACCATTTATATATATATATGCAACAGTATTAAGTGCGTGTGTTTCTAATCACGTGTATACGTTTTATTCTTTTTCCTTTACATAATTAATATATCTAGAAGAAATGTGTTTTAAATATTGAAGTATATTATGTCAATAAAACGACAACGATAAAAATACGTACATTTATTAACTAACAATATTCGTGTATGTAACTTATAACTGAGCACAGTTACGTGTCAAGCAATAGTTCATAAACAATCCTGAAATATAGGCATTTAGTACAGTTTGGGTTATTAGTGAACATTGCTTGACGACACTTATATTACATATTGGGTTGTTGTTAGTAGCGAGCCGGCGCCGGCGCACGGCGGCGGTTCACCAGTGACTGTCGGACTTCAAGCTAATCAGATGTAGTTGTGCAATAGAGTTGATGTGGATAATATCATATTGATCGTATAATATATGTTTGTATAGATAATTATAAATATTGTCGTGCATGGCATTACATGAACTCGCTGCTACACAGGTATATATCAGGTACATTGATGTGTATGTGCTAGTGGTTAATTACAATAGAGCAATGTGCAACTATACATATTATGTAATTGTAATTAAAATCATACATTAAAGCATATAATAATATTATATAATATTCAAGAGTTAGTGCATTTAGTAAATATGTAAAATAAAATTCAAATTCCCAGCTAATTCCACGCTATCGTAAGAATACGTTATGTGAAGTATTGTTGTCATTTTATTTGCAACTTATCGATTGCTGTATAATAGTAATTATTTACATCTTATTACAAAAATTTACTTAAATCTAAATTATAAACCTAATTAACGAAAGATTTTTATGTATCAAGTTTACATGAGTAATAAATTAATGAATTTGGGGTGTGATGTGGCACTTTAAACATAGTCTAGTATCTGTTATTTACATCGGGGCACATTTTACTGGAACAATGGCGAAGATGCGGTGACAGTGACATGATCGATGATTTACGAGTAATTATTTACAGAGATAGGTACATATATTGAGCTTAGCTGCCTGCTATGTTCTATGTCATTACTTGGATTCGGAAAGCAATCGTTTTCATCTGATTATATTCTTTGTGCGACTAATTTTAGAGTCGAATATCGTTTCAGAGTATCACAGATTAGTTGCTTCAGTTCAATTTCGACTAAAACTCTTGTTGTATGTTTTAGCAGGTATCGTTATGTTTGTTGGGTTGAATCCAGGTAATGAGTGAACAGAGGCTGGATAAGTTGTGTAGTGTTGCGTCGTGTCGCGGCGCTTCACGTGTTGGGCAGCAGGCCTTTGGGCTTGATCATCATGGTGGCACGCTTCAGCGTGTAGTCCCAGCCTCGCCAGCGGAACCACACGATACCTGCAACAAGTTGTTGTTACTAGCCATCCTTATGAATATAAAGTATAGAGACGGTGTCGTTCCTACGCGACGGCAAGCGCCCGCGCCTTTCCAAATAATGCTGGCAATTAGATGTGATTGGACCGGTGGTCGTAAAATATTTGTGCGGCCCACGTCATAGCAAACAATTTCAATAAGTATATTATCAATACTGATTTTACACATAAAGTCAATTGAATAGAAGAACGCGAGACAGGCATCAGACATGTTGGGCCCCTAAGCCGTTTCGGTACAGATTCTTTACCGGGCTATATACGTACAGCACATCTGTAGAGATTCTGTACAGAAACGAAAACACACCGACAGTGGATTAAGGCAACGGGCGGCGACCCCTCTATCCCTATCTTTTTCTTAGTACTATTTACGATGTATTCCCATTCCCCATATAATGCTACCAATGTTGGTATTATAATCGACACCAAGAAACACTTTAATTTAGCCCTAAACTGCATATAGAAAAGGCAAATAAATAGGTTCACACATTAATCATTAATATGCACATAAAAAAAACTGAGGAGTAATCGCTTTTTGACCGCTCATAAAAATATGTCCAATAGCCGCGTCCAGACCGGCTGAGCGCGGCTCGCGAGTCCCGCTCGCGAGCCAATAGTTGGGCCGGTGTGGACGGCGCTCGGGCTTCCTCGGGCACACGTTGGCTCGGCCGAGCGCCACTCGGCCCCGAGCCATGCGTTGTCGGTTTTTGCCGATGCTCAAAGGCGGCTCAGTCTGAGCTGCTCGCCCGGTGTGGACGGACGTAACGACACTCGCGAGCCGGATTATACGGAGAGAAACTGAATACTTAAACCGGCTCACCTTGGCTTGCGAGCCCGGCTCGGAACTTTTCCAAATTAGCTCGGGTGCCACGGCTCGCCAGCAGGAAGTCTGAGCGGGACTCGCGAGCCGCGCTCAGCCGGTCTGGACGCGGCTATTGATTGGTGGTGTCAACTACCCAACCTACGAATATGCGGCCCGCAGTGATACATACCTCACATTTTCCTATGTGGCCCTTTAAAGGTGTGACGACCACTGGAATAGACCGTCAATCTAATAATTTTTATAGTCCTTCATTCAATCAAATGTCCCAAATATTAGGCTATATTTTATCTCGTCGGCTACCTATCTAATGCTTATCTCGTGTCTGTATGTATTGTAAGTGCTTAAGTTTTCAGTGCTTGTTGCTCACCTTGTCTTGCAGTGAGGTCTTGTGGGTCATGCAGATAGAGCCCGTTGAGGCCGCGGCCGCAAGACTTCCACCACCATCCTCCCTTCAGCATAGAGGCACAGTTCAACGAGGACCGGTCGTTATCCCTGTAAATAACTCTTCAGCATCAATTGACACTCTAAGGCATTGTTCATTTTCTTAACTTGCTTAGTAGCTAAATAGAAATTAGCTTCTACTTCGCTCGTGTCATGTGTAGTATTTGGAATAGTCGATTAAAGTTGTAAAAAATTATAATATATTCTATTTGATAGATAGATTTTATTGGTAAAGTTAGCAAATATGATCGGGGCAGCATTGCTTGCAACTTTTCGCTACTTAGATATTTAATAAGTAAATGTATATATTTAATCATGAAGCAAAATTGGCCACATTCGGTTAGACGGTTTGACTAAAGTAAATATAAAAATGTTCTATATGTCGTAATTATAGCTAAATATTAAAATAGGTCCTCATTGTATTTTCAGTAAAAAATGTAAAAAACAAAAATATATTAAATTATTGTTATTTGGGTCTGTTTAAAACAGTACCTACAGGAAAGTATTTTGTATTTAATTCATGTTAATATCAAGTTGAATAAAAACAGTAGTGCATTGCCTCCGTCACTTAATGAATTGTAGCGAAAGAATTATCAAGTCTTTAAGGTAATTTTTGATTAAAAAAAAATCGGTGTTTAAGCTATGACAAGTCCACATACCTGTTGTAAGTAGAGAAGGGGCTGTTGTTGGAGCCGTACCAGGGGTCGTTGAGGGAATCCCCCGCGGTTCCCTCGTAACCGTCTATTTCGAGCTTGTAGTATTCCGCTTCCGAGTAAATCTTGAAGTGCGAATACTGTGCATACCTGTTTGACAGAAAATCATTAGTCTCTCGATCTTTGTCTTAGACCTTAAAAAAACTGTCTAGTTTGGGATCTAGCTGTAAGTAATATTTAAGCTACTCTTGACATTTCATTTTGTTTATAACTGTTTACCAGCTACCTAGGATAAGAAACGATTTCTATTTCTATATTCTGTATCATGAGCAAGTTGTAAATCTGGTTCAGTATTTCGTAATTATCGAACCATCTGCCTACGGTTGAAGTTAAAAGTAACTAGCTATAAATCAGTCAATCAATCGTATAGTGTGTATGAAAGCAGGAGATAAAACCGTAAGTAGATTCTCCTCGCAGCTACCTACGATGTTACTTATAAAAGCACATGTTAGAATTACACTAATAAATCGTTCTCTTCGTTAACTGTATTATGTTCCTTCTACGGGCTAAGAACTCATCGTTTTCTTGTTTTTGTTACGTTATTGTAGTACTGGTCAAATGTATCATTACTGATTTCTTCTCGTAATAGGCAAAGATTTTGTTATTTATCTTACAGTGTAAGACTTACGTAGTCTAAAGTTACATGTAGCGTGCATTCATGGTAATTTTCATGGTAAATTAAACTCTGGCGATTCTGTTATAACCTACCCTGCTTCGTCTGCTTACCTCTTGTTTCCGTCGAAGTCTTCGAGTTCAACCCTGAGCATATAGTCGTCGTTATTGGTCAGCATGTAAATGTTCTCGTTACCCAGCCAGAACTCCTTGCTGGGGTCGCCGAACCCGTTTTTGTAATCATTCCAGTCTCGGTTGAAGTTCTCGGCAGGGATGCCGTAGTCATCTCGGCGGTGTATCACCTGTTGATAGAAATGAGGTTTTAGTAGCCGGTTAGAGTAAATAAGGGGAAAGGGCACCGTCTGCCTGCGAGGGCTCTCTTAGCTCAGAGGGTCTGGAAAATGTGTCAGCGATGGCAATGGTTGCAATGACAAAATGTAAGGGATATAATGTGACATTTCGATAGCGCTTGACAATCCCATACCCTTTTGTTATTTTTCCGCAAAGCTTTCGTTGTTAGAATGTCGGTTGTCTAGGACCTCGGGTCCCGTTTTCGTCATCAACTCCGCTCTGAGTTGTCGACTGATAGACACAAGTATCCCCCCCAAGTTGCGCCACGTATTATTTTATAGTAACTAAGACTAGCCATTGTATTGTATCAAATAACATTGCTGTTTATTAATCTATGGTAGCCCAAATATATAGAAAATAAATATAAAGAAACACACTAATTATGTTTAACTAATAGAATCTGCTTATGTTAAGCAATTAGAGAATTTAGCTGTTAATTTTAACAGTCCTTAATAAAATCATTATTATGCAAGCATCGCATTTCTCTGCTATAACTTCGCTTGAGCACATTCTAATGGCAAACCAATGAAAATTAGTACCTAAATTTAATTTCGGAAGGTTGCGATTTTCGTTTTTTTTACACTGTTTGATGGGTCAACCTTATCAGTTCATATCTTCTTTAAGTTTAAATTCAATAATATTGCAATCCTACTTTTAGTTTCTGAGAAACATTTCTGGACAAACATACAAATAAACACTTGTAAAATTTCACACCTGTTTAGAAGAAATATTGTGCTATTCTAACAATATTACATACTCGTACATAGGGGCAGAATTAAAAACCTTGTTTTTTGAAATCTTGAAAATTTCTCATCCAATATTGTAAATTTAATCTCGGTTTAACCACTATCTCTGCGTTAAGTTTTTCATTGTTTGAATATATTATTAGGTTCTATTTTTCTTAAAACTTGGGCGTCTTTTTGGCAGAGCGATGAGAAATTATGATGGAAATGCTTGTAAAAAGATAGAAATTGGGTAAAAATATTGTGTACCTATAGTTAGGGATACGATTTGAGAGTAAATAATGGAAACTTCTACAGTTTCCATTATTTACTCTCATCATGCTTGAGTTTATGATAGGTATGACCAATACCTATACAAAACGAGGTATATTATTCTATGGCTATAGATATTTAGTCAAAATTTTAAATCTCATCCAGCCCGGTGCAAAATTCAGAAGATTAGATTAACGCACACGTATTTTCAGCTTTGTAACTTTGTCATATATGAAAAAGAAGAAGTTGTATCTGTTTTTATATTTGTAAACGACGCTAACCAAGGCCCACTTGCACGAAAAATTTTACTCAGCGTTAGTTGCCACTGACTAAACCTATGGACTTGCCATATCTACGAAATTAGCGTGCACACCTACAAACATCTGGCACTTAAGATGGCTGCCCATTTTTGTTTTTTCTCGCACCACACTGTTTTATACGACACGAGGGCACGATTTCTATAATTTCCAAACTCAGATCACCAAAATACCTAGTTTCTAGACGTATTTCTCTTTTAAAACAACAAAAATATTTTGAGCAAGCAACTGTTTGACAGCACAACTACGCAGACAAACTTATATATACGGAAAACTACTACCACAAAACCGAGATACTTGTTTATCTATTCTTGATATAGTAGAATATGCCGTCTCCATAGTTTTCCTATCTAATTGTTATTTAATAACACGAAGTCAATTTGACAGTTTGTCATACAATATTGTCAATTTAACCTCGTGTTAGCAACTAACTCTGAGTTAAGTTTTTCGTGCAAGTGGTCTTAAGCAAAGTAAAGTATCTTGGACTAAAGCGGTGATACCTCATTTTGTAGATACCTATCTATTGACTCGTTGATTTCTTTGTATATGTACCTACCTAAGTTTAAATTGCATTGTTTCAATCAGCTACGAGTATATCGATGATTTGTTTTCTTAAGTCAGTAAAAGTGTAATGTTCTGGTAGTGTTAAACATATTTAAATAAAATATTTTTTTGTCGTATGATTAAATCTTTGATTTTTACACACCTATTCCAAAGTACCTATTTCTTTTTTTAAACTCTGCTCCACACTAGGAATTTCTTCCTGTATCGTGGATGCCTTTACAAACACAAACTCACAAAAACAACACTCAAAAGCGGAACAACTATCTGTAGGTCAAACAAATATTTGTTCCGTGCGGGAATCGAACCCGCGACACGCAGCGCAGCAGTCAATCGCTCAACCACTGCGCCAACCGTGCGCCCCTATTATTTTGACTTTGACTTGAGCTGGACTATTGAGTAGATACAGAGTATCAATAGATTATGAGGCCAGCCCCCGTACCCTGACGTGATAAATATATCATATTTCGCCTGTAAAAAAGGGACAGATGTATACAAGTCACATACATCTGTCCCTTACGCACACTCAAAATAACCTTGTTCTAAGTGCGTATGGTCACCCCCCTGCGGCTAGTTAATACTCAGGTAGGTGGTAACACTGGTAAGTACTGGTAACCAAACCTACCAGGGTAGGTATAAACTGCCAATTATCTACAGTGAATCAGTGTGACTGTACAGGATTACTGATAACGCCACGTATTTCCGGTAGGACGTGACAAGTATGTAAATAATTTGCAATAATTCAGGGGTATACAGTTAAAAGTCGTTTGTCTGAATCGCAAAGGACTTATGAAATATATCTGACTGCTATGAAAAGAAAAATATACCGATGATATTGCCTGTTAAAGCCTAGTTGGAATCCTATGCATTTTAAGAAAAGACAACATCAATCAACATTTTTATTTATAAGTACCTGAGATACGTACAAGTAAATAATGGTCTTCTTTAGGGTTCCGTACCCGAAGGGACCAAACGGAGCCCTATTGCTGTCACTCATGTGTCTGTCTGTCCGTCTATCTATCTGCCCGTCGGCAGTCACACAATTCTGTTTCGAAGAATTTTTAACCCACCATTGACCTATGAACTTGAAATTTCTTGATAATGTTTATTATGACGTATATTTTACTAACAAATACCAATATATTGAAAAATCTGTTTTTTCTTTGGTGCGGAACCCTAAATGTGCGACGTCCGACACAATCTGGGCCGGTTATTGCTATTTGTACAAGAACTTGGTGGCCTAAATATTCACATGACATAGAGACAGCTATAGTTACTTATGTGTTGAAAGCTGTAGGTAGGTACTCATACAGCTATTTAATAAAGCCATCTTAACATAGATTAGACTAAAATTGGCGGTTGGACATGTTTTCTAAAAAAAACTATCATAGTTATTACCAGTGCCGTAAATAGCCTTTTCTGCGCCCTGTGCGACCTTCTATAACTGCGCCCTTGTTTTTTTAGATATTATAGGTACCCTAGAGCAATGCTATGTTTAGGTCCACTTTATTGAATTCAGGGTGTTAAAATAAAGCACAAGGAACTTGGTGTTGGTGGACCAATTATCTAATATTTTGGAAGAAAATCTATATTTTTTTTAAAGAACTGATGTGGGCAAACAAGCACACGAGCCATCTGATGTTAAGACCCTTCGCCTATTATACCATCCACTGTGTCTCACTCACTAAAACTCAAACGCAAGTTCACTAGTGCAAATGCCTTTTGGGCCACTATGGTCTTATTCACAACTAAACAATACACAAATGAATGAGTTCAGATAGTACAGATTTATTAAAGCAAGCCATAAACTTTTTAATTAATATAAAAATGAGCAATATTTTGTCTAATCTAATAGACGTTTTGGATGATACTGGTATGTAGGTACGTATGTGTTGGAATCGAGCACTAGGGGCGCAGCGGGAACTTATCAGGAGCAAACCGAAAAAATAATAGTCCTGCCTGGTCTGGACATTCTTGCGCCCCCCAGAGTCTACGCCCTGTGCCTGGGCACCGGTGGCACCGCCCTATTTACGGCACTGCATATTACCTAAGTAGAAAGAGAGACCTTAACGCGGCCTTGGCTCAAACAAGGAAATCAATCAAGGAACAAGGGAGGTTTTAGTCAGTAAAAGTCTGTCACACCCTCCCGCTTCACCCAGAGCAGGAGAAGTTATTGGATGAATTCCCACCACAAATAAAAGGTACCTATTCCACAGACAAATTGATTATTGAAAAATCAATCCTACAAATACAACATCTGTGCGCACTTACAGTCCAGCCTCCATCAGCGATGTTCTGCTCGCAGTACACCTTCAGGAACCAGTAGGTGGTCCCTCTGATCTGCAGGTAGTATACTCCAGACTCACGCATGCCCCCGTTCATCAGGTCCACGCACGAATAGCCCTGAAACACATCAGATAACATTGTAGACTAACGCTCCATAATCATACAGGCAGGCACGCACAATAAATTATGAACACATAATACACGTGCATTAATTTCAGCTATCTTTAAAATTGCGGAAATGATCTTCGGTATACCCTACGCCCGCTTTGAATAACTTTATAAATGTGCAACGTGTTACAACACTATTCGCATAGGCTATACTTATTAAAGGTATTCGCGATGCGTTCGGAATGATAATACACTCACTATAAAGAGAATAAGCATTTGAATGGGCGCGGGGCGCGTATAAAACCTTTAGTACACAAACAAAACAATGCCATCAATTTTAATGCCACGTTATGTATCGTTACGCAATATTAATAACTTTCTTTCCCTTTATGTTCTACAAGTAGATTGATTACCGGCCCCTAACTTTCTCAAGATAATTGCCATTTGTCTAAAATGTCGTTTTTAAGAACCTTTAAATGTTTATCTTAACGAAACCAAGATAACATACAGCAGCGAAACTCCACAGACGTGATGGATGTCGATATTGTATTAATTTTAAATTGATCGATGAAAGCCTACGACGTCGGAGACAGGGCGATACCTACGTCTGAAGTTGAGATTGGCAGCACACCTGGCTAGACGTTTGTGTGGCCGCTGGAGTATAGCGTGGCCACAGAAATCATAACAACACATTACGTATGTAAGCATACCCCGAAGGGTTGGACAGAGGTTCACCTACTAGGGTTGGTCTAGTGGTCGCATTTTGGTCTACAGCTGAGCAAGAGATACCTTGCGTTCGATGCCCGGGTCGAGAAAAGTGTTATTGGGTTTTCGATCCTGAATTTCTCAGTACCTAGTAAGTAGCCTCGAGTCTGGATTTGTGCGGTTGATGGGAATATGCTCGCCACCTACATGGGACTGTGGGTGGAAGTGAAGTGGAAATGTGGGTGTCAGACTGTCAGTAGGGATTTTTCTTTTTTTTTAAAGGTTGTCTGTAAGAGATTGCCCTTTCCGATAAGACCACCCATTGTACACTTGTTTTTGTGAATGTTTTCCTGTACATATTTTGTGGTGTACAATAAAGTATATAATAAATAAATAAATATTTTTTTCCTGTGTAGAAAAATGATAATTCTATTTAGTCCGTCAGTGAGATTATCAAATAATATTGCACCCGTATTTTTTAGGGTTCCGTACCCAAAGGGTAAAAACGAAACCCTATTACTAAGACTCCGCGATCCGTCTGTCTGTCTGTCTGTTTGTCACCAGGCCGTATCTAATGAACCGTGATAGCTAGATAGTTGAAATTTTCACAGATGATGTATATCTGTTGCCGCTATAACAACAAATACTAAAAACAGAATAAAATAAATATTGAAGTGGGGCTCCCATACAACAAACGTAATTTTATTGCCGTTTTTTGCGATAATGGCACGGAACCCTTCGTGCGCGAGTCCGACTCGCACTTGGCCGGTTTTGCTTTAGAAAATAAATTAAAACTGACAAAGATAAAGCGCATCAAAGTTCAGGAGTGGGGGATTGTGACGTCACTTTGTCAGTATAAAGTGTAGCACACCGTGACGTCACACGATATTTCAACGCACTGTATCCTTAGATTATAGAACAGTAAACTGTATCGTCGTAATTTTTTGTTTACGTGGCAAAAGAAATGGTAAGTGTCCAATATTTTTAGGTGATCTAACTGACCGACTATACAGATATTTTTTGTCAACTACCCTATTTGCGGCACTTGGTAAGTAAGTCCGTGTTATGAACCCTACTATTATTTCTATTGCAAAGTTGATTTTTAGCAATTAATAAACTCAACCATCTCTAATAGAAACAAAATCATTCATCAATCATTTTGGATAAATCTTAGGAGGTCTTCACGCAATCTGGAATGGCAAAAACGTCGACAGTTACAGACAGTCCGACTGACGGTTCTGTATATCGGTTCTGTGTTCGGTTGTGTGTATCTGTATACTTAGGTACTAGTCAGTTCTATTGCCAAATTACTGTCCCACTAACATCTGGGTACCTACCGGACGCTGGTCGGTACACTAAACTTTGTTGCACAACTCATTTATAGAGAGACCATTTTAACCGTCCCTTCTACATATCTATAACTTATATTTTTACTGTGTACTTACTGTCTTGGCCTGTCATAGATACCTCATGAATAAAGGTACCTACTTAAAAACTCGTATAGCAACACGTCTTATTCACCAGACCTCGTGGGAAAGTAGAGAAATAGGCACCAAGGTGTGTGATAAGGGCCACCTCGTTTATAAGATAACTAGATATAAGATTAATCATATAGTGAGATAACAAAAAACCAGTAGATAAAACGTATCTGATAATGCTTTGAAAGGTTACTAAATCCATAGCATCGTTTATCTTAGTCGCGGAACTTACGGCGTATAATATTATATTCTCCAACGTTAACGCAGTACTGGCCGTGCACCAGAATATCATTATTGTTTTGTTTGCAAAATTTTCTTTGATTTACTTAGCTTAGGCTATTTCAGTTGTAAAGCAATTCTACGAATCAATTTTTCTGTGTAATATATTTTAAACATCCAAGTCGTTTTGGAGGAGTATCCAAAAGTAGCGAAAAAATATAGTGATCTTAATATTTTTTAAAACAAAACTATTCGTTACGAGAAATGTTTTCTTTATACAAACCTTTTTCCTAGACGTTACTAGCGCACTAGTAACGTCTAGGAAAAAGGTAATGCTATGCTTTAGAAAGTAACCGTTTTACGGCACTAAAGTGGTGGATGGCCCTTAATTCTTCATTTATAGGTACTTACTTACCTACCTGATTTTTACTAGGATTAGAAGACACGTTAGTTTGTAAGGGCAAAAGGTTTCATTGGGTTTTTATATTAGGAGTTTCTCCGAAGTTTAGAATTTGGTGGGGTGCCACTCCTGTGGCGCGGAATGCAACCCCGCAAACGTCGAACGCATACTAACTACTACTGGTCAATGTAATGTGAGTCAGTGGGTCAGTCTTGTTTCAGTCAGACAGAATCGGTCACTTTTGTTCGTAGCAAACATTATGGAGCACACCATTTGCCTCATCTTGACCATAAGGTAAAATGATGTAGCGAAAGTACAAGAACTTCTATAAACATTATAATATATATAAAATAGATTGCAAGTCTACTTTGTATCAACGATCAATACAGTGCGCTGAAAAATCAAAGGTGCCCATATGCCTTCCTGAAAGTATAAGCTACTGTGTGGAATTTTAAAGTTTAATGCGCTTAGAAGTACTGTGATGTGAGTGACTGGCTGGCAGACAACGCACTTTAAAACTACTAAGACAAATCTTGTTTGATGACTCGGAAGATGTACTTTTTGAAGGTATAGGTAAAGACTAACCTTCGAAATTTATAAAAGGTCTACCTGTGACGGTCACACTCTAAAGGGAAAGGTTAGAGTAGCGAGGTCTAGAGGAAATGGCCCGCCTATATAGGTACGTACCTAAGGCTCAAAATCCCCCCAAGCTTCGCCACACTGCTTACTAATTTTAAATATAAATACTTTAGGGTCTGTTTAAATTATAAAGAGCCATTAGGCATTCTGTGTTTTATTATTTTGATTCACTTCGATCAATCTTTCTTTAGCGGTATCGGGAAAATAAATCTTTATTGAAACGACTTCCTTGTTACGGTAAAACCTACGGTTGCGAACGCTAACTATTGATATTTTCTCTGCGATTGCGAACCTCCCTCAAATCACAATGCACTATGGTAGTACTCAGTGATTTATAGATATTATTGTGATTTGCATAAGCGTATCTAACACAAAGCGTTAGGTCGTACGACAGCTGTAGCCCTCGGGGGAAATGAAAGTAGGAGGTTCGTTTTCATCATTTCAACTGACAAGACGGTCACGATCTGTCAGTCTTTGGGTACATTCCTAGATGTCATTGTTATACGGTCATTATAACAAGACTACTTAGAGATACTACGTATCGCAATATGAAGTAGGTAGGTACAAGTAATTTTTTAATGAGACATTATTAGTAGATACTAATTTTGTTATAATAAAAAAAAAACAAAATACAAAGGAAAGGCGGACAAATAAATTTGTGTTTTTGAGTTCCAAACTTTACAATTAGATAGACTTGAGTTGAGACAGCAATTAAAGCAAGAAAAGCATTCCATAGATTTTCTGACTGTTTCTGCCCATCTTTTTTCAGAAGACTGTAAGCCTAATTAGGTAATTGTCAAATTTTACTGATGCTCAAGTTCATCGACATGTGCACGAGTTCAATCTTAAGGTTTGTCAGAGGGCAATGGAGCATAGCGTATTGGGTACCTATAAAGCTCAGCGACCGAATTCGTAACAGCATGATACGCTCCAAAACAGGTATCACTGAAGTATGCAATACGTCTGCTAGCTTGAAGGGGACCGCGAGGCCGTATTTGCAGAATGCAGAAAGAAATATGGGTCAGAGTCAGAGTCGCCACGCAGTGGTAGCCAGAAAACAGGTATCGTTGCTTAGACGGAGAGAGGTTTAGAAAACGCTGACTTAACAACTTGTAGCCGTTTGCGGGTGATTGGCCGAAAAAGCTGAAACACCGGCAATAATGGCAGGTCAGCCCAGCAATAGGACAAAATAATATGATTAATAAAAAAAATATTAGCCAAATTTTATATGAACTCATTCGTTGGCTAAACTGAATATTAGTGTAGGTACAGATAGACTGGTACTTAATGGACTGTGAGCTTTCTTAAGACAGAGCTCCTAATTAATTTGATCGGAATATTTATGACAGAAAATTTCGGTAGCTACTATTGTTATTTAGTATTTTTGTTAACATAATTTATTTTAAAGCTGCTAGTGTGTAGATATAAGGGACGGGTCAAATATATATAATCTGTAGTGCCTCATTGGTATGGCTCTAAGATAACGCTGCAAGACATAATTGCCATAACACTTTTTTTTGAATTGGCAAACTGGCTGGTTTTATTAGTTCGAATTTTCAAATTTCGAATGACAAGAAAACCTAAGTGAAATTGATGACTAGGAAATTTAACCATTAATTTCCTTTGGTGAATTTTTATGCCAATTTTTTAAGTGATAACATGTATTGTCTTCTTATGTGCGATCGTGTCGTCCTGCGAATATGACGCAGATCATCTAACCCTCAGTTTCCCACCTTAAAATTATCGGAGAATTAATGTGACAAATTGTCAAGCACGCTTTATCTGTTGTGATTGGTTGAATGAATTTTCAACAGTCAATCACAGAAGATAACGCGTGTTTGACAATTTGTCACATTAATTCTCCGATAATTTTAAGGTGGGAAACTGAGGGTAAGCGTACTTATATTATGAAAACTGCAGCCTAATTGCGTAAGTGAGTTCGGCAAGGCAAAGGGTTTGAGTATGACGATTGTTCATACTCAAACCCTTTGCCTTGCCTAGGTATATATTTAGGTAGGTAGATATAATTGATAGGATTAACCTAGCAATTACGTAGTTGTTTTATCTTATAATAATGCCACGGATTAAAATTTTGCTTTATGTCGTTATGGATTTGTTTCCATCTGGACGCTTAAGCCAGAATCTAACCGGTTGCAACTGCGTTCGTGTGTTCAGCGTTATAATTTCAAAACCAGCATTTTTTTTTTCATTTAAAAAACGTTTTTTTTTTGCTAATGTGCATTCTATAAGAGTTATTAGATATTCTTATTATTCAGGGAAAATTGCAGAATTTAAATAAGCCGAGATAGTATTATTTATTCAGTCCCTTGATCAATTGGAGTAGATGCCTGAGCCTACCTATCTATAGGTTTGATTGAAATTACAACACTTCAATAGATACGTGGGAGGGTGTTCAATAACCTGTACAGGAAGTTAATTCGCAAAATTAATTACATACCTTAAGTTAAGTAAGTTGCGAAATCACAACCTGCTACGGTATATACGAATAATAAGCACCGTTTCATGTAGATTCTGTTTAGGTATCGAAACCTAATAATTAGGTTCCTACAGTGAATTGCATTACCTACATATTAGTTTCAAGATTTTTATGTTAACATTGTTATATACGCCTGTTCCAGTCAATTTTATTTATCCTTCAAATATCGTACGCTCATGTGACCGAAACTAAAAAACATAACAATAAAACATGCCTTATATGAATAGCGGCAGTAAGAAATGTGAATTATTTCGGAATGCTAGCGAACAAACAGTTAGCACAATGTATGTATTCGATTGCGCTCGTAACATAACGTAAGTATTTGGAGCGACATTTTTTACACAGGTGCGAGTCGTGCGCGATAGGTAAGTAAACATGTTATGTGGCGTTGCATCACGGAGCTCCACATAACCGCCGGTTCTCGTACGCTAAGAACAATAAACACTTGTAATCATTGGTAATTGTCGCATGGTGGGAACGGCCGGTTTTTGCGCGGGCGCTTACAAAGGCGCGGAAAGCACGGCCCGAGTGTACGAGTGTGATGCCGAACCAGATTTACGTAATGAGAGCCACGCAACTTTCCTTGCGCGGAAATGTCGCGCGGCCTCAGCCTCAGCGCGGCGCTTTTACCACGGGTAACCAACAGAGCTTCGCTCTTGCGAAGTTTACTGTATATATACGAGCCAATAATTTTAAGTGTCTTCAATGTTGTCTTTTTAGGTATAATATATTTTGCGAAATGTTTGTATGTTTTTTTTTTGGGTAAGAAACACAAATAAGTAGGTTTCTTGTAAACAAAATCGAAATTGGTCACTGCTGAAGATTTATATTGACTTACTAGCTGAGCCGCGCGGCTTCACTTCTGTCAACTGGCTACCTACTTACCATCTATCTACCCACCCTACCTTACCTACCCTACCTACCTACCATTTTTTTTACTATTTATTTGAATAAGAATTAATACTAAGTAAAATATGGACGTAAACCACTGTTGTTTCTACCGGCGGCGTTCTAATTAAAATTTAGAACATAAAAGCTGCTATTGTGACTTAACTATGATAGTAAGATATATTCTCTGGCAGACTCTTTTATAGGTAATAATGAGTACGTTATTCATGTTACATAATTGTTATGTATCATCAATAGTTTTCTCAGCGCACGCCAAAGAATTAATTTTAAAGGCAAAATTTTGCTTCTTTGGGTTACATTATTGCAATTTTCATTAGGATCTCTTTTTTTATTATTATTTATAGTCCATGTCACTTAGGAATAATGTAGCTTTCTACTGGTGAAAGAATTTTCAAAATCGGTTCGGAAGATCCAGAGATTACGCCCTACAACCTCACAAACTTTACCTCTTTATAATAATAGAATAGAAGTATAGATTAGATTTTGAAACGTGTGATGGATAACGAGCGGATGTCATAAAATATTTGTACAATTTTATGACCAGTATAGACTGAAACTCACAGTCGTTTGGTACGAATGTATAATATTCCGGTAACTGCATACCAGAGCATGTATTGCGCAGTATTTTGTGTTCCTTATTGCTAAACCGGGAGACGTAAATGGCAGTGTATCGGAGAGACTGTCGGAGTTGCGCTGGTTGCGCACAAGCACACCGACAAGTGCTGATTAACATTCCGGCAACAGAGCTTAAATACTAACAGTAACATACCCGCACCGGCACCGCCGATACTGACTGATTTGTACAATCCCCTATACGCAGGCGATGCAATCGCCTTACTTCATATAACCTACATTGCATCTGGACAAGAATCAATTTAACTAAGACATTGCTGCAGCTACTCGTAATCAAGGTTTTTGTTTCACATTATGATATGGATACACATTACACAGAGGCTTACGATCGCCGCATGAGATTCTTCTACTAAACTGTCTGTCCGGTTATACCTCTAAAGGCATAAAACTACGAGATTATCTTGTTACTCCATCACTCAAAGGCCAAAGAAAAACGTTTCAAAATGTTTTCACTCGTACCAAAGACAATTTCAATCATGATTAATAGCCACGGGACGATGAAACACGATGCTCCGTTCCGTGGTACTTCAATAAAGTTATATCATTCGCTCGGTTAGCACATTTTATTAATTGCACTTTTAAGATTTGTTCAGCGACAACGATAGGTGTGTTGTGTTATAATGAGTAATAATATTCTTTATGTAACTTTGACTCACTTTCACGTCTTTATAGTTGGCGACGATTTCCGAAGCGAAAGTGTTATTGCCGATGATGGGCTTGTTCTTGACGCTGGGGAAGATGATGCCGCCCTTGCGGCTGGCGGGGCGCGCGCTCGTGCTGCCGGTGCTTGCCGGCGTCACGGTCACGGTGGCACCGGGCGAGCTCCACGCGCCCGACGAGCTGGCCGTGCTGGCGCTCGTGCTCGTGCTCGGGCTGCGTGCGACACCAACATTAGTACCGTACACCCCTACACCCCGGTCACCCAAACGATATCGCGTGTGTAGGTTGTACGACTAAAACACAAAAGTCGCCAGAGCTCGCAAAAATATGTCGCTTAGGCAACAAGTTATAAAATTATCGTTACAGCACCGTCGCAAAGGCATAATAAATTGGAAATAGAACAATGTCACCTGTTGTTGAGTGTGGTAGAGGGCGGCGTGGTGGTAGCGGCTACGGTGGTGGGGTCGGCGTAGGGTTCGTCCACGCGGTATCGGGTTGGCGCGTACTCCACTAGCCGGTCGATGGTGGGGTCCAGCAGCAGCTCAGGGGGCACGGGCCGCTGCGCAAGCGTCGCCACATCGTCCTCCTGCTTCTTCAAACGCTTCTCCACCATGTCCAAGTTCTCGATGATCAGATTCGTCTTCAAACGTAAGTCATTGTGGATCTGTCCGATGGCGCGTTCTTGCCGCTGCGTCTGCGTGAGCAACTCATCGGACTTAGGAACCAAATCATCTACGGAACTCTTAGTACCGACAACCACATCCCAAACTTCGTCCATCTTTTCTGAAACACTCATCATAGGGATAATTTTATTTACAAGGTTATCGATTTTACTGCTTTTCGTAACTGGAGCCTGCGTGCTCGTCGCTGTTCGGTTCTTAAATAAACTGTTCACGTTAATTGACGCATCTTCAGGTTCAACTATAGCGGCGTGAACATCGGCCATCATATAAAGCACTTTGCCTAGATTTTCGGAGACGAGGTTTATATGGAACTGTAATTTACGATCAACTGTCGACACGGAGCTTCGCAGTTGATCTACTTCTTTAGTGATTTCATTGACAACCTCGGTATTCAAACCTTTTGCAATTTCTATAACGTTCAAATTAATAGGTTTCTTTTCACTGGCCTCGGCATTGATGTCATCGACTGGCAAAAAGTTGCTGTCGATCTGATTTTTAAGGCCTAGCAGTGTCGTGTCGATGTTCGAGACTTTTTGATCTAGAGATTCAAGTTTTCGGTCAAGTGCTTGCGCGGCTTCACTTATCTTGTTTTTATTATCGGCCTGTTTTTTTGCGATGTTTTCGGTAACGCTTTCCTCGTCGTTCTGGCCTATGTGACTGAACAGTTTTAGGTCGAGGTTCCCCAGTTTTGATATGATAGCATCTGTTTTGTGTATGTTGTCATTTACTCTCGAGTCGAGGGCTTCTACTCTCCTCATTAAGTGTTCCACGGCCTTGTCCAAGTTTTCTATCCTTTGTAGTTTTGTCTCTAAGGTACTCACTATTACTTCAAATACGTTGAATATGTACTGCTCCCTGAAACAATAGAAAATAATCTGTTTTGAGTAAATTAAATAAACATATAAGTAGATACTTGACTTACGTTGACTAAACGCAAGGATAATGGTGTATAGGACGTAGTTATTTTTAATTTACTCCTATAAACCTAGTGAAATTGACATATCTGTCATCATTCAGTCAGAATTGTTATGCAAGGAAAGAAATAGAAACCTTAAATACGTGCCACAACGTGCGTGCCACAAAATGTTTAATAGCGTCATAGAGCTACGACTGTGCAGACACGGCGCTAACCAGGCACAAGCTAGTCCTTATTTATTAGTCGTTTTATATTCACTTGCGCTTGCGTAGAGCCTCTGAAAATGTATGAACCTATAAAATATCATGTAGCAATTTGTTCCAGCGACTTCGAAAATTAAACGTCATGTTTATCCATTTTATGAGTCGGTGAAATACTTATTTTAGTTGAACTTAATGGCTTCGGTAAATGCTTAATCTTAGTACTGAGTTTAACGAGTATATTTTTTAAAGGGTATGTCTGATAGAATCATAGGTGTATTTTTTCGAATTTTGATACAGAGTGGCATAGCGTTGACGTGTAATAAAAACAATACGTGTGTTTATTGTCAGCATAATGTAACGTCAGCCGTTACGTCAGTATTGTTAGAAGGCGACAGTTTTAACTTAAACATAGAAACTAACCTGGGATTAAATCCGATAGTTATTGATCGTGATAGATCGGCTTCTATATCAATGAATGTCTTTAGTTCTATACAAATATCATATATGCGAAAATAACTCTGTCTGTCTGCTTGCTACATTTTCACACCACTGAACAAATTTTGATGAATTTTAATGTAGAGATAGATTGGACCTTGTAGAATTATTGCAATAGCTTTTATCCTGGGTATACGTTACTTTGGGTTAATTTATACAATTCACGCGCGCGAGGGCCCAAGCAGATTTCATGTTGATGTAACCACACAAATTGTATAAATAGAAAAACAGAAATTAACGAGATCTTTGAAATTAATACAGTTATTTGACATTGTACTTTAACATGTATCATTAGTGCTAATAAACATGAATGGTATCGCGAGACGTATTGAACCAATCAATGTGTTTATGTAATGTTAATGTATGTGTGTCTGCCTCGTTGGTCTCGCTTCCCAGGTCAGGTTCGATTCCCAGGAAAAATGTGATATTTGGTTTTCCATTAGAGATTTCACAGCTGCAGCCGCAGTTTAGAAGCTGGCGGTGTGCCTCGGAAAGACGAGCTGTTGGTCCCGGCTGTCATTTGTAAATGAGAGAAATCTGACGATACTACTGCAGTCTTGCCATGGGGTATCGTGTTACACTGTCACTGGGTTAGGCAATCGCTTTGTGTTTTGGTTTAAGCAAGCGCTTTAGGTTAGTTTCATCGGTACATGGTGGACATCCCACCATGTAGCGTACAGCTAAAAAGTGGAATGCCCTGCCGGAGTCTGTGTTTCCCGATAGCTACAATCTAGGAGTCTTTAAAACAAGAGTGAATGGATTTTTTCTAGGCAAGCGTGCACCGTCGACCACATCATAGCTTACCATCAGGTGAGGTACTGGTCAAGCGCAAGCTTACAGTTGATAAAAATAAAACTCAGTTGCATCCGGCTAGACTAGAAGTTGACTAGTTGTGAAAATGCTAGGCATATTGATTGTGGGAATTGTTAATCAAGTTGGTGTCAATGACATAAACAAGTTTTGTGCTTTGCGATCACTTTCTTCTTGATGTTTGACTGTTATACTGATTTATATTCGAGAACGAGAATTAAGTTTAGTTTGGATGCGCACTTTTTAAAGACGCTTTTAATGTTAACTGTAAAATTGATTTCGTCCGTCAGGTAGATTAATAATAAATATTTAGCACGTATTTTTTCTTTTGACACGTATACATAAAGTGACGAAGATATAATGTGTTGAAATATCATGACACGTCACACCGTTGGTACATGCACTTTATACTGATATATTGAAGTCTCAAGCCCCAGTCTTGAACATTGATGCGCTTTACCTTTGTCCATTTTTATTTATTTGGTAATTTAAAAATACGTGTCCAATATTATTTGGTAATCTCACTGACGGACAAAATATAATGATTTCTTTTTCACCCTATTAGTAAGTATCAGCGCGTATAACATTCATAGGGATAACTGTAGCATTGTATCGAAACAGATGCAATGACGACACGATTCAGTGTCCACGTTACAGTGAACGACTTCAGAACCAATTAAATACTTTTGAGCAATAATATCGCGGATATTATAACTTTCGAAGCTAGGTTCTGCTAATCTCGCAAACAGCAAGGTGGTCGGCATCATAAATTCATTTCGAAATCACAAAGGAACCTGTTATTATACGTATAGAGGCGGTCGCACTACATCGGCCTAAAGTGAAGCGAGGGTTTCTCGCCCGGTATTATGCAAATCCGCAGTAAAATCGCAGTTTGGTCAACCAGCAACCGGCCCACTTTAATAGTGTTTGCTTTACTAAATTGATCGCCTGTTACGACCTGTCCTATCCGATACATTAACTTCCTGAAAGCGATAAATTTAAGTGTAGCAACGGCATTGAGTATTTTGCAACAGCTGCCTCCTTTCGAAAGCGTTATAGGCAGTGTTCCCGGGTACGGCTCTACAAATTAAATCGAACAAGTGTCGATTAATGAAGCGTTCAATGTAACTATTTGGGTAAACGGGTGCCTGCTAGACGTGGAAGTGTTTTGTAAGTTGTGCACAGAGGCATTCTGTAGATTGTTAGCGATTGCTGGCGGTTAGCAGCGGTTCGCGCGATGCCAGTGTTTGGCCATAAATCTAACTCCTGGGCTAACAGTGGGTGTATTAATCAATCACTTTATAATACGCGTGCCTAATTCGCCAGAGATTCGTTAACTTGTTGCGGCGTTACTGTATTAGGTAACTTGTACAAACACCTAAAATTATTGATTGTAACACTGCCTCCTTATCTGGAGATGTGGTGGTTGCGATACATCTTTTTTAATTTTCTAATGGCTGACATCAATTCTGTGATTACATTTTTTAAGATAGATTAGTCCTTGAACTTTACCGTAAGAGAAAACATATACACTATATTAATAACATTGACACATTTTAATATATTGTAGAATATAAGTAGCTATATAAAAGAGTAGGTAATATATTAGATTATATTTTTTATGTGCTTAACTTTTGCTCAAATTAATTGTATAATTGGTATGTAAAATAAAAGTCTGTTATTCCGTTACACAATAAATGTTAGATGGATTATATGTTGATATTATATTAATGTTATTATATAAGCCTTTGTTAATTGAGAGCCATCTCCGACAATTAAAATAGATGGGCCTTAAATATTATACAATCATGTTATAAAAATGATTGTTGTTCCGCAGGGTGTAATACGCACAAATTGTTTCCTTGTTTATGTAAAAATATCTATTACAGGGCAATTATAGGGCTATGATGAATATTTGTTGCTTGTCCGTTTGGTCTGTTGTAGTGGCTAATTATTGTATTAATTCATTCATTAACAGACAACGCATTTTATTTATTTTTCTACACAATATAAGTTGTTAAGAAATTAATTACTTATGACCCACGACTAGCCTAGACTTGGTTTAGCTAAAAGCGTGCTATTTTGCACAACAAAAGCTTTAAAGTAAAATATTTTAAAATTCGTTCCATTATAGCCTATAAGCCTAAGATGGGATTTGAAATCCCATCTAAGGCTCTAGCCAAGTATCTTTCGATTTAAACATTTAAGGGATTAATTACGTAACATTTCGATAGCGTTTTTACATTCCTATCCTTTTTTACAGTAACACTCGCTATCGAATATGAATACGGTACGAGTATATGGAGCTAAAAAAGTTCCGTGCCATTTCTAGACATTGAACCAATTTTCTTTTTATGTCCCTATGATAAGAATTCTCTTAGTGGCTAGACTTGTTGCTTGTATGCTGTTAGAAGTTTTCACCTCTCTGCTTTTATGTACTTTGTAAGAGGAGAACATATGAGCATATCTCAGAGGCCTTAGGGTGCGGCTAAACGAACGAGAGAACGAGTTGTGAATCGCGTAAAATGCGACGCGGAATTTACGCTGCATTCGGTTTCATGCTAAAGTCCTGTTTTTGTCTCACTACGACGCAAACTGAGTTGCTGCGCCTGCTGACTCATGCACACTATTTCAACTGAATTGCGCTTGATAGAGGGAGGGAAGCGAGGCAAGCGTCAGCGCCCCGTACAAACGTAGCAAAGCAACTGAAATTACGTCCGTCCGTCTGGCAGCCTAACGAAATTTCAGTTAACTGTGAATTCCGCGACGCATTTTACGCGACTCCCAACTCACAAAATTACGTTCGTTTGGCCTCACACTTAATCTGACGTGTCAAAACTATCATGGTACCACTGTGAGAGAGTGACCGAGCTATACAGGACGAAATCATTACGTATCATTATGTTTTGGAACGTCAGAGTACGGTCTAAGATAGTGTATTTTTTTGCGTAGAAAATGATTGCGGAGAATGATTTGATTTCGTGAATGTTTTATATACCATTTACCTCCCTCTCTAGGTTGGACATTTATCAAATGTTTGTGCACCCGTTCTAGGCTGTAAGTTGTTTCGCATACTTAGTACTGTTAAAATATCACATGTATTTTTTTTATTCGAGTAATCGAATTACCATTATTTGTTGTATGTTACTTCAACAAGTGTGACAATTTTCCACATGCTTACTCTTAAAGATTTCAGAACAAATTTCAATTAGCGTAAAAATCTCTATGTCCCTTATTCAGCAGGACTAATCCGAGGGCAGAACATTCTTTAGCTAAGATTCGAATGTGGTTCAGGGTCCAAGCATTGTGGGCACCGATTGCGCGGGTTGCTTTGTAACGAGGGGCCATTGTCAGACGAATATTTTTGTTCTATTTGTTCCGTGCATAATGTAACTGTACGTGCTTTGTCTATACGTGACGTCTGACAGACCCACGTGCATTTTTTAGACTGTTATAATCGCGAGCGAGAGTGTAGTGACAGAATAATTGTCTTTGATTAATTGGATGTCGTTCGCTCATGATCATCTCTAGCATTTAAATCTAGCCTGTTTTGGTCAGCTTTTGATGCTTACTAGAGTCGTGATTTTTGTTGTATGTGCTTTGCTAAGCCTTTGTCAGGTTGAGAAATTGGATCCAGGTTTAGTTTGTGTATGTATTTTATGATTCGTGTTTATTTAATATCTTTAAAATCTGGCAAAATCATGATATACTATTATTCCACGTTCCGCTAGTCCTAGTCGGTTTTTGTAGGAATCGTGAGTGTTATTTAATTTTATCTTCTAACAGGCAGGTTTTATGACCTGACCACGATCTGAATGTTGTTAGATCTGGCATGCATCACGTCGGAGCTCTTTGAATACGAAGATAACTGTTCTTATTGTCATGACGACTACAATCTAAGTCAAAAATGTTTGAATCATGAAATATTTAATGTATGGTGAGAATAACAATGGCATTACTATTTTCTAGTTCATTATTATTACGTGCATCTTATCAGATAGTATGCCAGCACGATAGTGATCGACAGGCATACAGCTCGATGTATGTTACGGCCAACTCCACTACAAGGACTTCATAAGAATGTAGGTAAATCTAATTAGTTGGGACTTAGCGGCGATATAATCGACAATAGAGCACTAATATGTCACCAAGTATGTAATAGTAAAAACAGCAAATATTTTCATGGGAATGACAAGTGGACCTTGCGGTGCGCCGTTTGTTTATCGTCGGGTACGCTGCATGCGTCGCAAGCCACGCTGGGCACATTTCGTACGAATATTTTGATGTCGACTTTGAGATTAAGTGAGTGAGCTTGAGCACTGACCCTCGTGTGGCCATGTGACTCTGTGCCACACCGCCACCCACGCCACGCACTGCGCTGCCACGCTTGCGTGTAATAGCTATGATTAGTCTAGCTGCCGATACAAGGAGATATTTTACGAGTATTTCATTATGTTACATAAGCATCTCGTACGTTGAGTTTCTGTTTATTGACAATATAATTAGGTTATAAAACAATAGTGGTCTCGGACTTTCGGCTCATGTTTCTGCCATAAAAAAATATTGACAACGTAATCTTAGAGGCCTTAAAAGTCGCATGATAACTCAATATGCCGACGATAATGTTCTTGTATTACATTGTACGCTCAGTTTTATGTTTCTATAATAACGGGTCCATAGGTTTATGGGCGACACGCGTCTGCGCCAGACCGGCCGCACCTGGCTCATATAAAATCTTGACTACATATATTTTCATTGTTTCAAGATCATAAGAAAACTGTTCGAGCATTTCAACGCCGTCAGATGAAATCAGATCACAATTACGAAGTCAGTTTATATAACGTTGCGTTGTTACTTTTGTATATTTAAAAAAATATGTTGTATTCAAAATGGTTGCTTAATTTAAAAAAAATATGTTGTATTCAAAATGGTTGCTTAATTTTATTCACTTGTTAATTGTTTCATGTTACAATACGACTGATATCGAAAATAAATATCGATGGAGTGGGTTAAATTGGATCCTGGGAGAAGAAGTTGAGTGAACGAAATCCCCTCGTTGTACCTATTCTGGACTAATACGATCATATCATGGATTCTCTGAATAAATCGTCTTGTCCTACTCCCATTCTACTTGGAGTCAGCGCAACACGTTGATTTTTCAATTCTCACTGTCAACCAGCACGCTATTATTCACTGCCTTTTCTTTCATGTCATTCCTCACATAAGCCATCAATCAACATTTAGATATATTCATCACTCTCTTAGTCACATGCGTGTCATTCCTCCTCATCACTATGATACTATACTACTCATTCTCAAACATAATTTTTGAAGTGATAACTTCTTTCTCTTCTTATTTGGTAGGGACAAAACTTATTGGGTCGCTTCAGCGACATGCTTATGCGACAGCGTCATCGACAAATTGGCGCACACATGTGACGGAAAGTTATTTTATTTGCAGTTATTCCAAAGTTTTAAGTTTACACTTTTGTCGGCAGTCCCCATTACTGCCTATATTGTTTTAATGTGTCGTTCCTACCATGGAGTTATTGCTGTTGGGCAACTATGGTAACTTTCTACTGAATGGTCGTGATTCTGCCTAGTTACCGTTACAGTATACAAACAAAGCTATAAACAATTGTTTGTTCAGAGACCTCACGTCGATATTGTCTTTATGACGATGACGTTGGCTACGCAATACCAATACGCAACAATAATAAAATGCTGGTAGGGACGTCTAAGGCAATAAAGCGAATCAATTGTTTGTCTCTTGGTTTATTTCGACATAATTATGGAATCTAAACACATAAATTCTACAAGACTGCATTTGGTATAGATACTTTCCTAGCCGACTCCTGTAGTATGAGACTTATTTTTACCTTAAACAGAGCAACTTAATGATTAGAGTGAAATCTATACCAATATTATAAAGAGGAAAGATTTTTTTGTTTGTTTGTACCGAATAGGCTCCAAAACTACTGGACCGATTTCAAAAATTCTTTCACCGTTGGGAAGCTACTCTATCCCCGGGTGACATAGGCTACTTTTTATCTCTGTATTCCCACGGGAACGGGAACTACGCGGGTGAAACCGCGAGGCGTCCTCTAGTAGATAATAAACATACTTCTTCATCATCAGCCTTTTTAATTTTTCCACTTTTGTGACACGGTCTCCTCTCTAGGAGAGAGTGAATGGGCCTAAGTCTACCACGCGAGCCCCGTGCGGTTTTTAGTAGTGGTTCTAGGACATGCCGGTTTCCTCACGATATTTTTCTTCAGAATTTTAAGAGCAGTGGTGATGAAATAATTTGAACAAAGTAAAGCGCCTGTCTAGGTCCGAACCCACGACCTGCGGCAGTTACTTAAGTCGGGGCTGTTACCACTGGGCCACCACTGCTTGAAACATACAAAACATAACTTGTACATAGTTAACTGTTACATAATCAACTAGGTAGCATTGGTGCTTTAAACTTGGTAATTGATTTAATTGAACCGCTAAACTACACACGTGAAATATTGTATCTCCCCTATAGTGGCATAACTCGACTATGAATAGAAATAAATAACCTACTAATCCAAAATTAAATGTTTTTCATACCTGCAAAGTGCGAATAACATAATGTGCTAGAATTTCAACGAACAAATGCCACTTTGTCAAACTAGAAAGCGAGTTCACACAGTAATAAAGAATTTTATATTTTCTGATGATATAACTTAACATTCAACATTTCTAGAAATAAGTGTTATTGTTTTAAGACCTAATTCGTTACGTCTGTAAGTTATCTTATTTTTACTACTACAAGAAGATAATATTTTAAAATCAGTGGAGTATTTAGTTAGCCGCTAGCTAGAACAACTATATGCAATTTAGATTGCGTCGAAAGGCGATATCGCGCACGTATATATTCAAATAAAAATATTATATATATTTTTATTTGAGGTGAGCATTGCGTCCATGGGAACGTAGTTGCAATTTCACTTGTCGGCGTGAAATAAATCGAAACCCGTTAAACCATCAGGAAGGTCGCTGAGTCTTTATCAGGATTTCGGAAGAATAAGAACTCAATTTAGACCAGGTGCGCAGTACTCATAACCGGCGTGTGTGTATGACTAGATGTATGAATGTGAGTGATGCAAAAGAAGTATGTAAGGATCGTAGCAGGAGACGTTCTGTAGTTTCTGCCATGGAAAAAAGGCGTGAGTTTATGTATGTAAGAACTCAATTTCGACGCGGCTTAAATCAAGTTGGCTACACGTGGTGAGAAAGCCAATAGAATAAAGCTTTGACCAAATAGTTGCATATCAGGCCAGTTCAAAAGCGCATTGGGTTGATGATATCTTCAAAGTCGCAAGTAACACCTGCAGCATAATTGCGTATGTGAGTTCGGCAAGGCAAAGGGTAGGACTCATGAAAGAGTATGACAAAATTCACTTTAAATTTGTTTGGTATTTTGCCAGAAGTTATTGGACTCTTTCGAAAATAGTATCTCTGCCTATAAAAACGTTCAATATTTTTTGGCAATTTAAGTCAACATTCTAAACAGTGGGGCTAAAACCCCTAACTAAAACGAAGATACTTAGTGATGGAAATCAAAATAACCGCGAAATATGCGCATAGGTGTGGAGTTGCAGACATCATTCAATTGCAATTGATGAATTGATCGTTTTTTGTCCAAACGCTGTGTTTGCTCGTTGAAGAAAGTAAGACGTTTCAAAGCTGTTCATGAAATGAAATCTGTTAATCCGCTCATTATTCCCGTTAGTGCCGAACTAATAGAGTCACGACCTTCGTTTTTAGAAAGAGCGTGTTCTGTTATTATTTTCATTATTTCTGTCGATAGACAAAAAGCTGCAATGCATAAACGAGTTTAAACTGTTGGGTTTGACTATTGATACTAATATAAACTGGAAAGCTCATATAGATACACTGGCAAACAAACTAGCCAGCTTTATATATGCCTTGGGGGAGCTTAAAAGAGCTACCGATTTTAAAACTGCTCTAACAGCATACTATGCCTACGCATACTCCTGGCTAAGTTATGGAATCGTGGTTTGGTGGAATGGTGTGGACAAGGATAGACTTTTTATTTTACAAAAGAAATGTATACTAATTCTTGCCAATATAGATAACGCAGAAAGCTGCAAGCCATTCTTTGTAAGATACAAAGTCCTTACACTAACTGGTATCTATATTTTAGAAGTTAGCAAATTCGTAAGAAAACACCAGGCACTGTTCCCACTAACTAAGGACCTTCGCCCGCATCGCAGTATTAGACGCCAAAACAAAAATGAATTAGCCTTACTAAGCTCAAAATTAACTATATTCCATTCAGGACCTTTAGCCATGTGCGTGAAAATATATAATAAGCTTCCAAATTCAAATTAAGGACATAGAATACGAAAATAAATTTAAAAACAGTCTCCAAAAATACCTTATTTTAAAATCGTATTACACTATAAAGGAATTCTTTGACGATAAGTAAATTTTGACATGGAAATTCATACCTGTACACAATACTCATAGCACTTACAATTTTGACTTACGACCTACCTATGTTATTTAATGATTTTTATTGTTATCGCTGTTTGTTTTAATTTGATTTAAATTTTATCTTATTTTATTTTTTAATGGAAATGATGACCAAATTGTTCTCACCCTATCCTATATTATATCATGACAGTTACTTATTTAAA
Source organism: Orthosia cruda (assembly GCA_964057195.1). Lineage (NCBI taxonomy): Eukaryota > Metazoa > Arthropoda > Insecta > Lepidoptera > Noctuidae > Orthosia > Orthosia cruda. The sequence goes on from OZ059825.1 coordinate 46,702,508, forward strand.
TATCAAATGTTGGACACTTGATAAACATGATAAAATTAGTGTTTGTTTAAGCACAGTGGTTTGTTCTATTATTGTGACACTGTAGCACTTTACAATATATATATATATTGCTGTGCCCTAGCAGGGTTCATGTATGAAACCTATATACTTGTAAGAACTTTGTAAACTACATGAATGCAATAAATGATTATTATGATTATGATTTTAGACGTCCACTATTAGACAGAGGCCTTTGCCAAGTGTCGCTAAATTCACATTATGCTTAGGTACAAATAATATATTCTGACAGCTTTATGCGGTTAGCACCGAAAGGTCGAAACTCCGAAAGATCCAAGTAATATCAAACAAAAAGTTCATTAGACATATAGTAAAAATAATCGAGAGGAAACCGTTGTAATTTTTATTCAAATTATGTTAAAATCAATTCTTAGTATTTGATAAGACTCAGACTCAGATGGCTTAATAAAAAACCTCTCACAAATAAACAATTTAAATGAGACATTTCAAAGAAATGTTGAAAGAATAATTCCAATTTGCAAAACTAATTATTCGATACCGTAGGAGTTAAGAAATAAGAGTAGTCTTGTTAACCTGCGCAAGTGGTTACGGTTAACCAAGAGGAACCGGTTATTACAGTGTTCAAAGACTATGCACTAACAGTTTGACATGAATTGACGCAATGTTGAACATGGCTATATTTTTTTACTTTGCATTCTTATGTGTGCCCGACAACGAGTAAGTAATCTCACTAAGGAGAGTCATCTCACTTTCTTCAATTCTGTTACTTCATAAATAGATATATTTATATAAGTATATATTATTATATTCAATATATATGTACGTGTTTTTAACCTATTTTAGTATGTTAATAACAACTTTTTTCTTTTTAAATTGTTTAAACAATGCACCTGCCTTGTTATCTCTTCACCACCTTTGGTTGACTGGTAGAAGGCATTAAAGCCGCCTTTGTACCATTTTCTGCATAAAGTCTAAATAAATAATTCATTTTCAAGCAATTCGTGGCATCCGATTAAGCCGAAACTTGGCATACTTTTTATGTCACTTTGGAAACATTTAAATAATATATTACTATGGAGCTGCTGGTCTCATGATGGAGCCGGAAAGTAACCATAGCAACTCCTCAACCAGACAATATAGCACTATCGTGTTTGTGCTCATTGGATTTGTAATTAACAGAATAAAATTGAGAGCAGATGCACATTCGGTACAGTGCAGCAATGGCGAACGCACTACAACCGAGAAGAGACGTTGGACAGATGTCTTCTATGGGAAGAACATGTCTTTAGAATACTCTTGACAAGTGATATTCCATCATAGAAAGCGTCGCGATAGTGGTTGGTAAAATGTCAAAAATATATGAGCCAAGCGCTATCGAAATATCACGTCATAAGTCCCTTACATTTTGGCATAATGAAAATCGCCATCGCTGTCAGAATGGCACTTTTTCTAGAGTCTCAATCACCAAAACATTTAGTAGATACTGGATAGTGAAGCCGAGGTTGACCCAAGTTCGGATTATAGGAGGCGAAGACTACCATAAATTGTTAAGGCTTCGTCAAATAGACAGGGAACCGATAGCCTGGCGAACCAAAATAAAAACGCTTCGCCAAACTATCGGATCGCTTTTTGACGAGATGGCATGTAAAAAGTTGCAAATTGGCAAGAAGCTGAACCAAGTCTACCCTACCTTTCAGTTTGGTTCATACACAGAATGTACCTTTCGCAAAAGGCACGTCAAAAGCAAAACGTAACATTCTCAAATCAGTGTTTATCACAAATATTTACCAGGAACTGATATTTGTGACAGCTATAATTTTTGGTTTTATTTAAGTACGTAAAAATATCTAGTTTTAATGATTCATTTAGGTACACTCTGCCAAGCGCACTAAAGTTTAAAATGTCAATCCAATATTATAAGTAGATTTTGACAAATATATTGTTCTTACCATTCTTACATAAAATATGAAGCCTATCAAATGTTTTGAGATAATGTGATTGCTATGAAATATGATACTCTAACTTTCTATCCGGCGACATAAGAAATAACAAAACCATCTTAAAAACGGCGTGGCTATGCTCTTGCGTCGCTTCTGTGTCTGAAATATTTTACGATCGTGTCTTTTCGCTTGTTCTGTGTCAGAGCTAAAATATTTTACATTTAATATATAAAAAATATGAGAATCGTAGGAATTTCTCCTGTGTCGTGGGTGCGTTTGTTAACACAGATCTCACATACACAAACAGAAACAGCTAGACCCGGAACATCGGAACAAGGTCAGACAAATGTTTGTTCGCTGCGGGAATCAACCGCAGAACGTAGTCAATAGCCAGACAATGCGACAAGTGCGATGTGAAAAATTTAAGCAAGCAACTGACGAGGAAGTAGAATTCAATTATGAAAAGGCTAGCTTATTACTTTTTGACTCATTGACTGTAAAGTACCTAGCGATACATAGATTTAGGTAGTAGCTATAAACATATTACAAAACGGCTGTTAGTTTTAAGACCGACTGCATGGGTTTATTGAGTTTTAAACCGAAGCAACGAAACGACAATTAATGTATTATTGATTGAAACAGCTCCATATTCTAGGCGTAGTTACCAAGTTGGCAGGATGTTGTGAAAGCCGATAAAAGAGTCTACAATCTAAACTGCTGTAAACGGTCGGCCGGCGGGCGGCGAGGTCGTCGCGGAGAGCAAACGTTTACAAAACTAAGTGACAATACAATACAACTTGTTCTCAAAATAATGCAGCTTTAATTGTTGGAACATTTAATTTATACTTTAGTGTTCCGATATTGTATTTATAAATGGCATGTAAAACGTCAAACGAATAAGTAAATGTAATTAACTCGACAGTTATGAAATAATAAAATAATCATATTATTTTGGAAAATTATACAATACTTGCCTCGCTCAGTAATTTAAGTGGACGTTTCGCCATATTTAAAAGCGTGTACTTGCTGAGTAAAACTTGCAAGTAATTTCATGATTTTATCGATGTATGATTATTACAGCTCTATATTAGTAGATAAGCGTCCACGAATGATGGATTGGTAAGTGAGTGCAGTGTGCCGGTTGCAACTGACCATAACTTTATTAAATGACAACTAGTCTAGACCAACTCGTATTATAAGGTGTTCGCGACGCAAAATATGTGGCCAATGGCCAGCTGATTAGGAAATATTTTGATATATTATACGAAAGGCGGAGGAAAATTGCTGCAATCTGATCATGTTGATTAAAATTCAGATTGTGGTATTTACGATCGTATTCAGTTTGCGGTAGCTGAAGGACCAATAATTTACATTTTAGAGAGCGAAACAGTTTATGTAAAGTAAAGGAGGCATTCCCGCCTAACAAGGACAGCAGAAGCCGAGTAGACTCTCGAAATGCCAACAGTTACATTTTTAAAAGCTACCCCAAACTTCCGTAGCACGTTGGTAGGCTCGTAGCACTACGCCTTCTCGACCTATTTAACCGCTACGTTGGGGGTGCTACGGCGTAGCAAAGATCAGAGTAGACAAAGATGTTCTAATAATTTTGTCCTGTTTTGTTTGAAGGCAGTTTCTCAATTGCCTTGCAAGGGATGCAATTAGTTGGTCCGTTTTAGATGTTAAACGCGGTTGTACCAACCCAGCCGTAATATTCGTGATCTCACAACATTAAACGGATATTATCAGTTCCGAGCCAATCAGTAAGTATCAGACTCGTGTTGTTGTCACGACGGGCGGTCCGATTTGTATTCATATTGGTTATTTATAATTATGCCCATATATCTCTATTATATCACGTATTTATCTATTCAGAATATTAACTAGAAAGGGACAACTTTCCTGTAACTTGATAACAGTTTATTTTAATAGAAAGCATGTAAATATTACACAATCACAGCATATTAATTGCCTACAGTTTAGTGCATAATATGTAGTTAAAAGCGATTGTTTCTTAAAAGCCTTTCACCGGTACTTTTAAAATAAATTGGCCAGTCGTTAGCGCAGCTGTAGGTACAAATTGGTTGAGTTAAATCTACGGACGTGTACATAAGTTAAACATTTAACATGACTGACGTATTTCGTCCAAGTATTCGTACCGCTCCATAAATCTATCGCATAACGACTGAATAATTATATCTGATTCTGTTTAAGAATTCGGCCCGAGACTTTACTAATACGGGCATTCGACACAGATGTATGCGCGCGGTATAAACACATGAATAGATTAATGTGCACTGGGCTTTACGAGCGTGTTCGTGTTCGCCGCTCGGTCTGTCCCGATTGTATCTAACAACGTATTAGTGTACTTCTATAGCTCCGTTTATACAAGTTCACGGTTGTTTGAGCTTGAACTATTCTGAACAAAGTCAGAGATAACGTGATAACTAAGAGGCGTGACATTCTATCATTTGATCAAGCCCTTAGACTTTGACATTTTAACCATTGCCATCGCTAACATCAAATTGCACTTGTCTAGAGCCTCTGATAGCTGCAAGGTTTACGAAGCGTAAATATTTTATTATCACAACGACTGCAGTTGGTAAGTCGAAAGACGTTGCCACAGACAGTGTTGGCAAATGACAAACAAACTCGGCTCATTTTGAAATAGGATAAGGAACATAACGGGTATGTTCGGAGCGGGTTCAGCGAGCGATACGATCAGAAGTTGACTGACGGCTCGCGCACTCGGGGGAAAGGGACTTATGTAATGTCACATTATCATTTAGTACGTACTAGCGACCCGCCCCGGCTTTGCCCGTGACAAATTATACACAAAAACTTTCCTCGTTTCTCACTCTTGCTTTTGGTGAAAATGACACGAGAATCCGTTCAGTAGTTTTTGAGTTTATCGTGTAAAGACGCGGCGGGGAAGTTTATTTTATAATATGTGTTATAATATGCAGCTCCTGGCTAAATAATAACAACCGCACGAGTTGTTCTGCAAGGTTAAGCAACGCTGGACCATCCATGTCGCATGTGTACATCTTTGTCAGTCTTTACGGATAGTCAGAAGCCAGAAAATTTGTCACCAGTCTTGCCAGGGTTATCGTGTTACCCTGTGGGTTCTGGAGTGGTTAGACAGCCACTCCACATAAAGTAATGGTACTCAGCTGTACCCGGTTATGCTAGCAGCCGACCCCAAAATGGTTGGGGGCAAGGCAGATTATTTAAGTTAAGTGAGGTGAGATAGCGCATGCCCGACACGGCTCGTCAATATAGTTCATTCTCTTTGCCACATAACTGTGCAGTAAGAGGTCTGCTAGACGTATCGGCGCCGCCGCAAGGAAAGTGATATAAGTGGATGCTCATTGAGCGGTTTGGTTACGTATCGTCGTAAGCCTTAGCATGCACAGCGGTTTTTAGCCGCGCGAATTTTTGCCGCCGATTCTGCAACATATGGAATCGTATTTTATCTGTCGTGCGTGTTAGATATGATTGAGTACGAGTCTTAAAAACCACACGAATAACATTCACGCGGCTAAAAGACTCGGGGTGTGCTAAGCATAACTGTCCCGTTCACCTGGCGGTCGCAAGCGCGACTGCACTGCTGTGCGTGGGACCTAGGTTGGATTATTACCAGATCGCCAGGTCGGGAAAAGTTTCGTTTGGTTTTCTCATTATATTTGGGGCGGAGTTTAGAAGTTGGTGTAACTCTCTCGTGTCAAGTACGTTAGTTAAGCCATTGGTCCTGTGCCAGGGTGTCTAATCCCTAAGCACGAAGTCTATAGTTTCGGCGTTTGTTACGGGCATTTCCTACTCCGTATCACATACTGACGCATGATTCATTCGGGGCCCGAACTACTAATGAATGTGAACACAATTTAACAGTTGTACTCCCTATGTGTTTTTACCCATCCGAAATATTGAACTAAACACTTGTTTTTTTCACTCCGAAGTTTCGGACTACTTTCGGACGGGGCCCGTAACTTCGTTGACGGAGAAAGGGATTAGACCCCCAGATCTGATTCCACGCTAGTTAAGTCGGGTGGCCGTCTCGTCAGACCATGCTAGTAAAGGTACAGAGAGTGGACCTGTGTTTGTGTCCTCAAGGTCTCTACCTAACGCCCGATTTCAAAACTTAATAAACAGTTTCTAAAACCATTATTATCATTAGTCCAAACAAGACAAATAAAACAAAATTTTGTAATACACTACTAAAAATAAATTGGATTTTTAACTAGTTGTTAAATATTTCAATGCCTATTTTAATATCTAGACCTAGAGCTATAAAAAGTTTAATGACCAACATAATATAACATAATTAAATTAGGTGTCTTTTGTGTTTATTATTTTCGCCATTTTGTTATATTTAGGCGCGGTATTTAATAGATATTGTGTAATAATAAGAGCCACGTCCGCCTGCTATTACGGCCGGTAAATACGTGCTCTATTATTTTTACATCAAAACTGACAATTTCATAATGGCTCCGGGCCTTGGTTGAGAATACTTGAGTTTTTTTTTAAATCACTAGTTTTTTGGCAAGCGTGTGGTGTTGTCTCAAATACTATATGGTTATTTACCTACAAATCTAACTTAATTTAGAAATCTGATAAATTAAACTATAGAATACTTTTTCGGGTTCCGTTTCTCAAGAGGAAAACTAGGTACCCTTAGGGCGGTTACGCACTACAAGCGATCTGTGTCCGAGAAATTTCGGTTCCGAAGTAGCCTTATTACTTCTTATAGGCAAGCTTACGCAGTACATCTGAACTCTATTCATCAAAATCGGTCATAATTCAGAACATTTTGAACTCGGAACTCAACTCATGGATACACGTAGTGCGTAACCATAGTTATAGATTCACTTCTTGTATGTCTGCCTGTCAAATCTTTTCAGGAACGCGTAGAGGTAACAAGTTGACATTAATATGAAAGAAAGAAAGTTCTTATATTGTATGCTACACCCTTAACAATAGTATTAGTAGTACTTAAATTAAGTTAGTAAAGACGAAAAATAAATCAAACAATATTAACATATACTACCTACATTTTGTTTATAACAGAAAATAAAAAGGGTGAAAAAGATGCCAGGCAGATGCATGTCGTGATTGTGGCAAGAAGGCTTCCACTCAGCATAATGCTGTGCCGTGGGGAACCACAGCACGGCGCTGATTTTCAGTGGTCGCCTAGTATAATAAAAAAAAAAAGCGAATACTAAGGTCCTTGCCGTTCACGAATTATGTACAAGTTAAAGAAAAATATGAATGCCGTACATCGATACATCACAAAAAAACACAAACTTATTTGCGATCAGTTATCCAAAGGCAAAATTAAGTTTGTAAGGATCCCTCAGTGGGCGAGTCCGACTCGCCCTTAGCCGTTTTTTTTTCAATCAAATCAACGATAATCTGAGATAGGAATAATTCTTCAAGTGGTAAAAAAAATACTATTTAGTCCTGGGAGAAACGATATTTCCAATTCAAAATTCACTGACATTAAAGTTAACTATTATGTAAATATTATATATAAATTGCTCAGGCTTACAATTCTAACAGTTTCAAAAAACCGGGAAGGTTTTTAAAATAACGTATCAAATTCTTGAGTTCATTATGCTTGGTCTCTTGGTTCCTCTACGACAGTGTTCCTATTGCACTAGTTGTAACTCTGAAACACTAGAGAGTTATATTTCTGATACGAATAAATGCCTTACCGCACGTTGTGTTTCATATTTAGTTCAAAATCAATAACAAATTTGCATCACTTTTGTGCTGATTTTCTGTATCATCGCCTTGTCTGTTTATTTTTATTAATTGTTAAATTAATAAATAAGGCCATGAGCGCAATACACATAATATAATAAATAGATAAGACTAAATAAATAAAGCAAAACGAGTAGAGAGAGGTATGTAAGGATGGTGCAGGTGCCCTTCTGTAATTTCTGCCTATCCCCAAAAGCAGAAGTCGTAAATTTATATATGCATGTACATAAATATGCATTGTTAAAGGTACTAGATAATAAATAAATAATTTTATTCTTCAAAAAGTACAAAAGCGTTACAAGAAACAACATTTTCATCTATGTTAGTGAGGTAAATGTACAGAGTCATTTTAATTTAAGACAACGACACCCAAACTGAGACATGCTCGTATCTTGAGTAGTCGGCGGTCGGCCGTTTTATATGTCGTATACATATATATATATATATAGATAGATATCGCAGATACCTATCTATATTACAGTATTATTCTACACTTGGTGTCTGGCGGATATACCATCTACCGCCATTACGTCTACTCTATGAACCCATTAAAGTAATACGCCTACATATTTATTACATCCGCCGGCTCTCCGTCAGCCTCTAAGATAATTGGAAGACAATCTGCTCACCGTGAAACAAAGGGCTGGTAATAACGGATAACGAGAAACAATATACGGTAACCCTCAGACATGATCACACTTGATATTTAACCGTGAGTTCATTCTATTCATTCAAATGTTTGCACATTTTATAGTTTAGCGCTTTTGAATTACTCATCATTAGTTATAGCTTTTTGTTTAAGTAGTCATCAATAGCCTTACAGCGGTTTTATCTGTGTTTCCTGATAGTGATTACTCTAAGTTTAAAAGTAGATAGGTTGTGAGTGCCATAGTCGCCTTCATTATCGTTACTATATGGTTGGAAACAGTGGTCATAAGCGAGCCGGTCATTAATAATTTAAATCGCTTATTAAGTAAGTCCCTTACGTTCGCTTAGAAATTGTTTTTTTTTATGAATATTTTCATAGAAATTGATTTATGATATGGCCATAAACAATTTTAAACATCACAAACAAGATCGTGTCACGTCGTGCCTGTCTTCGGAGGCCTTCAGCTGTGATTCCTACAAAGCAAACTATTTATATACCTTCTTTCATGATCTCTAATAAAATTTTAACCAGTCTTTCAATAAATAAAGCGTAAAAGGTCTACAATGCCTTACAAGGAACATAATAAATTGGATAACTATTTCGAATTCTAACTAAACTAAATATTTATTTTTGGAAACAGTTGAGTTTTGTTAGATAATTTAGAGCCGTTATGGCAGCTGGTTTTAAAGTAGTCAAGAACGTTTTTAACTAAAATGTGAGTTGAGTAAAATGTGTTAACAACGACTTTGCAATTTATTGCCACCGAAATGAAGTTTACGATTGACGCTGACGTTTGTACCTACTGAACTAGAAGATAAGGTAAATATTGGATAGATATGAGACTAAAGACTCTAAGAGTCTAGACAGTGTCTTTATATCAGCGGTGGTGATTTTCGAAATGCCAAAATGTAAGGGATTGATCACGTGACATTGGGACAGCGCTTGGTAATCCCATACATTCTTGACATTTCATTTATCGCCCTATCGATGCTTTCGTTGATAGTTTGTCACTTGTCTAAGGCCTAGCAGTGATTCTTTATAAGGGCGGTTACGCACTACACGTCCGTGTCGGTGATCCGTGTCCGTGATTTGAGTTCCGAGTTCAAAATGTTCTGAATTATGACAGATTATGACGCATAAAGTTCGGATGTAGTGCGTAAGCTTCCCTACAAGAACGGCCACTTCGGAACCGAAATTTCACGAACACGGATCGGATGTAATCCACGCATAGTTTTACCTTTATCGAAGTCCTTTGATAGATTTATGTAGGTCTTTCTTAGCGGGTGTAACGTACCTGAAACAAATACAGTACATTATTAGGTTGTTTGTTATTGTTAAGTTAATAAAAACGAGAATTGTTTAAAATTAAACCAGTCATGTTTCATTTCAACTGTATAACAGATGAAATTTTTCAAGCCACTACACACATTCTGATTTATGTCAGAGTCTTTTTGCTTAGACACCCCGTAACACCCAGTTTTCAATAAATTTATTGTTGAAGTCAAATATCGTTTAAAATGGTACCGCTTAACCACATTTCACACGCTATTTTGTTATTATTTAAGACCAGGCTAGTTCATAAAAATGTTTGATGTTAATCTGGTTCGTTACGCCATAGTACGATGATTGAGTACCTCGGCTATTGACATTAATATTACAAGTTACTGAATAATACTGCATGTGTGAATGTAAGTGAAGCAATAGAAGTAAGTAAGGATCATAGTAGGTAGCGTTCTTTAGTTTCTGCCTACCCCCATCGTAAAAAGGCTTGAGTTTATGTATTCCAGCAGTAGGTACAGCACGTAAATGCTGCCGCCATAAGCAAAACGGGTCGAATCTGACTATAACTCAAAAATATAAAAAGGTTTGAAATATTGAACATTTATTCGGCGAAACTAAATTTTTCACTAGTGTACCACAAGCAGAGAACTCGAAGAAAAATACAAGACATTATTAATAGATGCGCTTTGTATCCTGTTTTTGAAAATGTGATAGCTAAATTTTGCCTAAAAAGGCAAATATAAGGGGAAAAGTCCACAGAAAAGGGGCGCATTTCTTAGGATGGCAGATTTATCTACCAGGGTTGCATGCTGCAAATTTAAATTTTCACTCTCTCACTCACTCACTCAGGTACGCTGTAGTTGTACCTAGTTTAATCTCTGTGTCTTGCTAAGCACGTCCCAGAAATATTTTGTAATCTTGAATCTCATTATAACCCTAATACTTAAAAACTTTATTTTTTCTTGAATAAAATTGTGAAATAAAATGAGCCATTTCGTAAACTCGTTTCACAAAAACTGTGTACCTTGCTAAGTATTACGGCAGAGGCGCCCGGCTCCACAGCAAAACAGTGGTAAACACAATAGAAGGAAATAGATAAAATAAAATAAAAAAATTGGTCAAGAATTTAGTTGTTTTTGTGACGAACTATTTTGTAAGTAATATGAAACAAATTCGAATTATTAATCCAGACGAAAATATCTGATATCCAAATTCAAAAGCTGAAAAGGGTCTTATTGGTGATGTTCTTCACAAAGACCAGGTGCGCAGTACACCCATAACCGGCGTGCGTGTATGACTAGAGGTATGAACATAGATGAAGCAAAAGGAGTAGGTACGTAAGAAAAACGAGAATGTGTTCTTTTAAAGGTATCATCTTACTGCTTATTAATATTATAAATGCAAAGTTTGAATGGATGTGTGTGTGGATGTATGTATGTTACTCAATCACGCCGGCATGGCTGAACCGATCTGGATGAGATTTGGCACAGAGATAGATTCTAGTCTGGAATAGCACATACGCTAGTTTTCATCTCGGTATAGTGTTCCCTTGGGATAACAAAAACTTATCACGCGGGCCAAGTCGCTGGCAAAAGCTAGTTTAATTATAGATATTATTAACTATATTATTTAAAAGCTGTCATATTTACAGAATGTATTATGTATCTCTACATTATATACCTACTTCTCATCTTTCGGAAAATCTATAAAGACGAATGATTTTTGTTTGTTTGTTTATACCGAATAAGCTCCGAAACTACTGGAACGATTTAAACATTCTTTCACGTATGGAAAGCTACATTATTACCGAATAACATAGGGTATAATTTTGACGGGAGCGGTGTCGGGGGGTCAGCTTGTATTAAACATTATGTTTATTCCAGACTTCAGTTACGGTAACACCATTCTATACTGCCTAATTGTATCTAGATCTATCAAAATATTGTAACCATACTAATATATACTTAAATAATTGACTTGAATCTGTATTTTTGTGTTATTTTAATATGATTAAATCTGTTTTAATTATTTATGTGGAGCGTATATACTCAATAATGCGTAAGCTGTGATTACCTGTAATTGAGTATGCCATAACAGAAAAATTAAAACCAATTTTTATAATTTCTGTATTTTAATCGTAATGTAATTCGTCGGTGATCATAAATAAATAAATATGGCATACTAGCTTTTGCTAGCGGTTTCGCCCGCGTAAAAAGTGTTTTATCATCCCAAGGGAACATTATACCTACTGGGCATTGGGATTATTCCAAATTATAATTTATATATGTGTCAAAATTCATCCAGATCCGTTCAGTCCTTCTGTTGTGATTGAGTAACAAACATCTATACATCCAAACTTTCGCTTTTATATTCTTAGAAAGATGGCGTTTTTACATCCAAATCGCTGAACGATAAAACTTGGCACACGGATAGACACACAGACATAAATCACTAGATAACGCAAGGCCCTCCATCTGTATGAAAACCAGCTTGCCACATTTTCACAAACAATTTGAAAACAAATTTACTTACATTTCTAATGCCTTGGCCAACTTTTTCTATACATTTTTACAGCTCAATATGGCATAAAAAAGATTTTTCTAGTTTTCGGTGCCTATCCGGTGCCGATAATGCTAAATAAAAAGCTCAGATTACGATCATTGATCGTAACTTTACTCCGTCTATTGGCACGCGAAATACATACAAACGCGACATCTATTTAGATTTATGTCTGTGGATAGACAGGATACCATTCCTGCCGACTTTCCATGCGGGTGACACCGCAGGTTAGATGTGAGATAAGAAAATATCTTACAAACACCACATGTTACGTGATAAAGTTAGATGCAAAAGGTTACTTTGTTTCCTATAAAGGTTTTACGACCCGACGTCTCAAGTCAATTAATTGAATTAAACAAATGCGTTGACGACGCCGTGCTCGTTTTATTATCAATAAACGGTGATGGGCAATAAATAATTATTATCACTTATCTTGACTATTGATTTCTGTGTAATTATTGAAGCTTGATTTATTAATTACTTACACTTGGTTACGAATTGATGCACAAACTGCATGCTGATGTGATAATTTGTGTTTGGCTTCCCCTAATTTCTGAGTTATGCATTTGAAGTTGAGTGTGTATTAAAATAAGGCTTTTTATTATTGATAGCGTTTTGGCCACTATGTTAGGGTGTTACCGCAATGGGATGTATCCGTGTCCGTGAAATTTCGGTTTCGAAGTAGCCGTAATACTTCTTGTTGGGAAGCTCGCACTACCTCCGAACTCTATCCGTCATAATCTGTTATAATTCAGAACAGTTTGAACTCTGTACTCAAACCCGTACACGGACGTGTAGTGCGTAACCGCCTTAAGTGCTGATTTGGTCGATGACGGAGCACGCTTGTCTAGAAGTAGCATTAATTTCGCGTACAAACAAAGTAGCACTTTTGCAAATTTGTATCGAAAGAGATTTTATTTTTAATAGATTTAGGATGAAAATGAGCGCGAGAAATTTTATAAACAGACCTTTGGTTTTAAAATAAACATTCTGTCGTTTTTTATGATATCTAGACTGATATCATAAAAAACGACAGAATGTTTATTTTAAAATAAAATTATTTGCATTGTTGAATTACTAATCTATCCCTGTATGGAGGCCGTTTTGCAATTTTCCTTCTTCTTATGGTATTTATTTCCGCCCAAGGATGCGTTAAAATTTGTGTTGAAATATGGAACTTTCGACGTTCATAACTTGCACATAATTTATTTTTTACTTTTTGTTTCCATACAGGGCTAGAGATAATGATGAGACAATATATCATTTTTTATTTTGAACCTACATCGTCAAACAGTGGAGTAAGCGCCAGACTACGTTTGTATGGAAAAATGATCGACTAGTGTAACCTTAATTCAGAAATTAGCTCTTATTTATTAAGAAGTAAAACAAAACTATATGAAGCAGCAATTGATTTTTGATGCTCAATGAGTGCATTTTGCAATTTTCCTTCTTCTTATGGTATTTATTTCCGCCCAAGGATGCGTTAAAATTTGTGTTGAAATATGGAACTTTCGACGTTCATAACTTGCACATAATTTATTTTTTACTTTTTGTTTCCATACAGGGCTAGAGATAATGATGAGACAATATATCATTTTTTATTTTGAACCTACATCGTCAAACAGTGGAGTAAGCGCCAGACTACGTTTGTATGGAAAAATGATCGACTAGTGTAACCTTAATTCAGAAATTAGCTCTTATTTATTAAGAAGTAAAACAAAACTATATGAAGCAGCAATTGATTTTTGATGCTCAATGAGTGCATTCCTTTTCCTTATAAGATCAATTTTTGTCGGCCTGCCATAGTGGGTATTCTCGAGATCTTTGCAAGAAAGAAGAAAGTTAGTATACGTTGTATTTAGTTAACCCTAGGTCTCAACGACGCACATAGACCGAATGTAAATAACATGCAAAAAAGTTCTTGTACCTAACGTTAAAAATATTTCACTCCAAATAAGTAATTTACTTAAACAATACTGAATTTAATTCGCTCCTTTTATCCTTAACAAAGGGTTTCCCTAGTTCAGCTTCAGACTCCAGTATCTCGCAAAGGAGTTCCCATCACGTATAATAACTAACATATTTCTAAGATGATGTTAAATAACAAAGCCAACCTTTGTAGAGAGAGAAAGATAATTTATTATTATTCTGTTTCTCATCCCACAACATTAACTCTACGGGAAGTAATTTACGCATATTATCTTTTAGTTAATTTTCTTCCACATATTAATAAAATTGGACTCTCTAATGGCGCCAACAAGCTAATCATGTAACAACTATGGAAATCGGCAATCGTTTTATTTTACATTTGAGTCACATAAAAGTGAAACTGATTTTAATTACCGTTTGGTTAAAGTAACTGTTGATTAGGGTGCTGCAACCCGTCGATGACGACGTTTTGTATTGTGCATGCAGCTGATGATCTTCTGGATTAACATAAGGCTAGATTGCAACATACCTAGGTATCTCAATAATGTTGGTACGTTTCACAGTATAAAAAAACCGGCCAAGTGCGAGTCGGATTCGCGCACGTAGGGTTTTGTATCGTAGGCAAAAAACGGCAAAAAAACACGTTTGTTGTATGAGAGCCACACTTATTTTTTTTAGTATTTTTTGTTATAGCGGCAACAGAAATACATCATCTGTGAAAATTTCAACAGCCTAGCTATCACGGTTCATGAGATACAGCCTAGTGACACACGGAAGTTTAGGTACGGAAACCTAAAAAGAAAATGATTCGGAATCATATGAACTAAAATTTATGATTTTTGCAAAGAAAACTAGTCTAATTGGACGATTGAAAACTTGAATGTTGATCACTATAAACTCACGCCTTTTCCCCATGGGGGTAGGCAGAAACTACAGAACGCCACCTGGCTACGATCCAAGGGTCAAATATTCATGATATATTTATTCCTTTTGGAATCAGCGCATCCGTCAGTGTATAACGAACTTATCTATCAATCACTGTTCATATTCAACACTGTATTGTGTGTAACCAATCTAAGATAAGCTGGTTTTTGACAAAAAAATATTAACTTCCATAACTGCCTCATTTTTTTACAGTTTTCTGTAATCCTTCGAGAAGGCATTGCATGCAAACGCATAGCTTTTCTTTGAAGGAAGCTTACCTAGATATGCCTATTTATAGATAAGCACTTACATATTAATTAGCAATGCTTCCTAGATCGACACGTAATGCACTAAGCATGGCGTAATACTGTTGTTACTCTTACACAGAAAAACGACATGCAATCGAAAAACTTGCTGCGAATTACCGTGTTGTGAATAGGAAATCGCTTTACTTGTATGAAATGGCTATAGTACTTATATATTACACATTGTGGCTACCTATAGTGTACTTATGAAGTGTAAGCTGCTAACCGCGTTTCGATTCGTGTGATATGATAACGAGTAAGCGATGTATTAGTGCATGCCAGTTGTATAATGAACGAGTATTTGTCTTTTGTCATACATTATGTACTCTTGTTTGACTAGTTATGTTCAGTAGTAGATAGGTGGGTAGTAGTTAGTAGTAGATAGGTGGGTACAGGAAAACAGGGCGAGCCAACAACCGCTACAGTTTTAGGGTTCCGTACCGAAAGAGTTAAAACGGGACCCTATTACTAAGCACTCCACGGTCCGTCTGTCTGTCTATCTGTCTGTCACCAGGCTGTATCTCATGAACCGTGATAGCTAGACAGTTGAAATTTTCACAGATGATGTATTTCTGTTGCCGCTATAACAACAAATACTAAAAACAGAATAAAATAAATATTTAAGTGGAGACCCATACAACAAACGTGATTTTGTTGCCGCTTTTTTACGATAATGGTACGGGACGCTTCGTGCGCGAGTCCGACTCGCACTTGGCAGGTTTTTAAATATTTTTTACTACTACGTGATAGATAGCTACCACTCAAAATGACTTGCAATCGTTGACAATTTAACAATTATCGGTATAGTGCATTCCTGACGCAGTTACGCAACCTTAGCGGTTTTATAACATCTCGCTCTTTCTATAGAGCTAAGTAACTGTATGTGCTCATTGAAGTTTTGAGAGAAATGCTGCACGCCGATTTTACGTAATTTTTATGAATCTTATAAACTGCCCAATTTGAGGCATAAAGAAAATTACGAAATTATTTTAAATTCACCTCCATATTTTTCTGGTGCATACTAATGTGTATTAATATGTTAATTCAAAGATTATAAACACGAAATTATTCGTGTGAACTAGGCTTAAGTAAAAAAGGTCGTAGTCGGTTATATAGTATCACGTAACAGTTTGCGTATTGCAGCTGACGATTTGATCACGAATTGTAAACAAAAAATAAACGAGAGTTCGTGAGGCACGGGATTATTACGGGGGGCCCGGCAATAGAGCGGACCGCTCGCTGGTCGCGCGGTCGCGCGGTCAGATCGGTATCGCCCGTGCATTGCACTGCACTGTCACGTCAATTAATAAGACCGCTTTTTACCAAACCACATTTGAGGTTGCAGCGCTGGCGCAAGATCTCGTCACCAGACTCTAACCTCTGCTCCGCCGTTAGAGCATTGCAAATGCATTGCATACTTACTGCTTAATATCATGTTAATTTCTCAATCCTACTACTATAGCTTAGACATCAGAATAACACATGCAGAGTACTAATACCACGCCAGCGGATGTTAGTCATGAATAAAAAACAAACAAATAACATTTTCTCATACTAATTTTGGCTTGTACCAGGGACATTTTAACCCAGTTTAATAAATAATGGTCAAATAATTAACAAATCATTCAGGGCTTCACGAAGTATAAATAGTTAACTAAATTAAGACGAATGTGATTGGTCTCCTCACGGATTTTCCTCTTACGATTATTTACTTTCGTTTTATTTACTCGTAATTATTGGATCCTGTTCCAATGGCTTATGGTCAGCTCCGCCTAAGTTGAAATTTTAACATGGGGATAGCTTTTGTAATGAGAATGAAAATGACTTGACGATGGCATTTACATTTAATTGAATACTGTTAAATACATGTATGAAGCGTATCGGCGCGTGGTCGCCATCGTCGTCGAGTTCACACGTAATATTGGTTTGCACCAATATTTATACACAGTAACAGTTCATAGTTAGAGTAAATGGCGAATAAAGAAATACTTTAGTTCAGTATAGGGTGTTTAATCCTCCACAATTACACCGGTTTATATACACCGAAAATAACAAGCATAAAATTGACAGCGGATGTACAAATTATTAAAATTAAGCAGGTAACATAAAGTTTAGGCGCGAAACATCAAAATTAAGCGGAAAACCTCAAACAGGAAGAGAAGGTTGTCAAAGTAAATTCTGATTTAAACAAAACCGGATGTTATAATATTTTAAAGAAATAAAAAGGAAACAGTCAAATTAAATTCTTATAAAATGTCAACTGGAAATCCCTTCATTTTCAAATAATTATAAAGGATTTGATCAAATTAAAGCTTAATATAAATTGAACCAGATATCGCAACATTTTAAATAATAAGAAAGGAAATGGTCAAATTAAATCCTTATTAGCTGTCAACAGAATGTTACAATATTAAAATAAGACAGAAACAATAAATCGACTAATGGTTTCGCGTCCATATATATATACGTAGTTAGCTTAATTGAAATATCCTTTTGCATTAAGCTTAATTGGACCATCGTAAAGGTTCACTTTTTAATATCTCTTGGTACGGAAAGAGAATATTCCCAACCGAATTATCTCATTTAAATCTTATATCGTGTATGTATGTTCTTAAGTTGTTAATCAACAAATTTACTAAATGAAAATGTTGTTAATTGGCAATAAGTATTTACTGTAGATAAACTTAGAACATTTAGCAAATGTAAGTACTGCCACATGAAGAATTGTGGTAAGTATTCCAACAACTTTAGCATTGAGTACGATCAGAGTTAAAGTTTTTTTCTTTCTAAGAAAAGGAAACATCAGGTCACTAAAGATCAAAGTTTAAACGCTTTAGATGTACTCTTAATGAATTTTAAGTTTAAACCCCCATAAAACCCATTTGTTTAATGATTTAATTGAACTGTTCGATGTGTTTTATATAATCATAAAATCATAACATAATTTACGATTTTTTTATTAGACATTTTATTACATATTACTGAATATTGGTAGAGTTTTAATTGAAGACTTCGATAACTTTAAAAGGAAGCCTAATTAATTCAACATTGCTAAAAAGTTTTTTAAGAAACGTTATTTTCTCCTGATTTCTGAATTAGGAAATTTGAAGTTCACTGTTTTTGTCAACTTTATTGCCTACCTTAGCCTGAAACTCTGTCAAACTTTGGCATTCAAGTAGGATTTGAACTAAATAATAAATTCAGAAACCAACCCAATATCTGAAATGATTATTTGTAACCAAACCTAATGTTCTCTATATGACAGGCGAGTAGTTAATTAAGCTAAGCTGTGGTATAAAGTTACAACAAAACATGTGGTTTTACTCGCCACATTATTACTGCAAGGATTACCACAAATATCTGAGCAGATCTGGGTCTAATTAATGGCCTAACATCAACATAAAATATAATCCGCGTAGGAAGACAAATTAGATATATAAACGATTATGGAAATATGAAGATTCAAGTTTTGTGTTTAGCTATGTATTTACACATGATTCATTCTATAAGGATCGGATGAGCGGTGTATTTGTACAGTCCTTGGTTCGGCGCACTAATGGAGCAATTTAAATTGCGTCGCCGAAAGGTGATATTGCCGCACGTATTTTCCGGTCAAATAGCATCGCGTTGCGTCTATGTGAGCGTGCTTGCAAGTACGCTTACTAAAATTGCTTATCGGTGTGATATAAGTAAAGCGAATCACGGCGAGTCTTCAGGAAGGCCGCTCAGTTCATAGGAAATTATTATCGATAGGCTCGCGCTTCGATGGTCAGCGGTGATTTGGTCGACGGTGAAGCAACGTTTGCCTAGAGGTAACCTCACCTCACCTTCACTCGTGACTTAAAGATTTGGTTGTAGCTATCGGGGAACACAGACGCCGACCGATCCGATCCAATCCTTCAGATCATGATGTGGGTGATGATGAAGAGATCTGACATAGGCAGGAATGCAAAGTGTGTTGATGCAATTTGAAGAGCCATGGTCTATAACATACCACGGACAATAAGATTCACCTTTCTGATTCTGACTGACGGACTCTTCGACAATGATTTAAAAATAAACTATTTAAGTCCGTCAATTTTTCTTTTGTCACGTAAAAAGAAAATACGTAAATATTTAAAAATAATATAATGAATAATACGTTTTTGTTTGTTTTCGTTTTTTTTTTTAAAGTGTATTTATGTCAATTATTGTACCTAGAAGTAACGCCCACTCCTAAACTTTCAAGCGCTTTATTAAACTTTGTCAATGTTGATGGATTTCATAAAGCAAAACTACCGGTAATTTTTTTAAGTGTCTGACGTACCATCTAGATTATTATTTTTATCAGGAAACATCCCAGTTCACAAGTGCGTAAATTATTTAATTCAAATATATGCAATTGTTTTGTAGATTACCGATAATATTTAGATAGGTACTAGAAATTAATTAGATAAAAATTAAAGTCATCTGTCATGTAATTGACATGCACGAGTTAAGAAAGCGAGGTAGAATAGCGTGACTCCGATAGAACCGCTCCATTCTTCTGAAGACATAGCGGTTCAGCGCTTTTTCTGTTGAGCGGTGAGAATATTGCCGTTCGACATCTGCATCGCGACCCGATTGACGCTGTTATTGATGGGCCGTGAGATGGTTAATTGTTCAAAATAACCGTTAGTAAACATACGCTGGGAATGTAAATATTTTGATCGAGGAACTAAGTATTGTGAGAATAAATCGGGATTCATTTGCCTACTCATTTTTGTTATGATACAATATATTTTGGTAGAGATGCGTAGTACAGTAGTACATCCGCATTTTGGCAGTTTTGTGAACCTAATGTAATTCTTTAAGACCTAAAACTCTTTGCCTGACCTAGGAGTCAAATCGAAACCCCGATAACAAAGTATAGTTTATTAGGGTAATATATATAGTAGTGTAAGGTAGTATAAGGTAGTATAGGTTATATGGGTGGTATTAACGAAAAATTGATAAAGACATTTAACGATTACCAACCCAAACGATTAAGGCCTACTGACCTGGGACCTGGGACATAGACCGCCTATCTGTGAGATCTAGTAAGTCACAGAAAGGAGGCTTGTGTCGTAGCTGTAAGAACGTACAAGTTGAGATATGATAATATTTTGTACCTTAGACCACGACTGTCGCCAACGACCTTGAGTGAACAAAACGCGCACTCGTTTCACACCCAAAATTTAGTAGTTTTTTGTACTTTCCTTATTATTCTATGACCTTAAAAAAACCTCAGATCAAAATGTAGATAATTAAATTGTCTTAGAGATGTCTGTCTCTGTCGATTTCATTCAAATATGCCAAGCGGTTTTGGTGCTACTGTCGTGTTTTTGTCCGTTTTCGACATGGCTTTACAAATTAATTACACTATGTTATACGAATAAAACTCAAAATTTTCTAGATCAAATTATCAAGAAAATGGCCTAATGTAACGTATATTTTTCACAAAAAATTACGATTAGCCGTTTAGACGTGATTCACATTTAAAAAACAGCTACTCAGGGGTATCTGCGCCTTAAAGGCTGTAAGCAGTACCGTTCGTTATTCAGAGCGAAAGTAAACCCATTAAAATGTAGTTAAACACTCACTTGATGAATATGTCAATGTGCATTGACACTGTGTTTCTACAAGTACCTTTTGGTAAGTGTGCTAGGTGGAACTGAGCGAAACTCGCTCTGAGGTCGGCGAGCGGTGTTTACGAGCCGTTTATCAAACCCGGCAAGGTCTCAGCCACTTACGCTGCTACTTGTTATCATTCACAACAGCCCTGGACTACACATCTATCAAAACATGACATGTAACTTATGCACTTGATAAAAGTACCTTCTTGAACTTCTTTGTTGGCGTTGCATAATACGCTGCTCGAAAGTGGAAACAAAACCAGTAAAAGTTGGTCTCTTATTCTACATATATATTACGGCTACGGTAGCTAGGCCAAGTCAAGGTCTAAGGCCCAGTTTTTTGATACGTAGCCAATGGTAGCTCAACCAATGGTTAAATATGCTTACCAATAGTTTCAAAGTTCGGTAAAACACGGTTAATTTATAAATTTGTTAGTCTAGCAACTGGTCTAATAATTAATTAACTCTTCAACTTATTTCAGCATTTGTAATGCTATCAATTGAAGAAAAAAATAGAAACATCCGAATTGAGAATCTCCTCCTTTTTGGGCGAAAAAAAGGAGGAGAAAAAGCGAATTTAAGCGAGGTCAGAAACTATTTGTTAGCATATTTAACCATTGATTGAGTTAACTACGGATCAAAAAACTAGGGCAGTGTTACCATCGACATCGGTTGACTGTGACAGTATGGATGCGGGACACAACTAGGATTTCTTCTTCTTAGAAAGAGTTGTGCTCATTATATGACCACGTTAGTAGCACCATCTATTGCATATATTTATTCAAAGGTGCACTGTTTTGGAAATTGTGGCACTCCGACAACAAATAAGGGTATTAATTAATAAAACCACTCCAAACCCCCCAAATAAAACTATAAACTAAATATTTTTGACTCAATGATAGTAAAAACGTAAGCTGAAAGATATAAGACGCTGATAATCAGAAAAGCCCATTGCAGTTACTGTTAAACAGATCACACTTATATAATGCCCAATACAGCCCAGTAGACTCCGCTTACTGCCGCAACAATACTTTGTATTGTAGGACATCGCCAAGCAATCTCAATTTGTTGTTGTTCTTGCACGTTAGCGTATCGAATATTGATTTAAGAAACGTGCGAAGTTGAATACAATTATTTCACGCCTACTGTTTGTTTTTAATAGGGATTTCGGAAGTATTAAAGTGGCGATGTATTTTGTATCGATGTTTTTTAAAATGGGTTGTGGTTGCTTTCGCTTTTATTTCCAAGAAATTAATTATTTCCTGTTTTTGTCGGATGTCGGAACGCCTTTTGAGCTAGTACGATTTTTTTCGATAGGTGCGTGATCAATATGGTATTTCATAAGTTTATGACTTTTCGTTATTTTGGTATCCATGCATCGTAATACCAATAACCTGCGAAAAATATCGAATATCGATGTTATTATGACAAACCTATTTTAAGCTATGCCGATTGATGTCATCGAACTGAGTCTACGATGAGCGCTAAAACAAGCGGGAAACTGGAAACAGTCTCGGAGATCTGGTTTATCTGCTGTGAAATAATGTGTCAATGACAGATTTATAATTATTTCATAAGAGATGGCTTAATACACGTAACTAGGCCTGCGGTAGTGATACAACGCTTCTGGGCCACTTCTTTCTTCACCCGTGTTTCTTGGTTGGTTGAATTCGCTTCTGGTATCCAAGATACGGACGCTGTGGGTTCGAACGGGAATTATGCAAAACCTGCAATGTGTATACGGCGCAGATATTTGGTAATATTTAGTAACGTACTGAAATAAATAATTTGTATTTTAAATATAAGATCTTGGACAATATAGCGTCATGCTTCGATGCTGTTGTTATACGGAATTGATATCCAATCAGTAGACTTAGTAGCAACTCGATACATTCTCGATATACTTATTTATAAATAAAAGTACAGTATATAAACGATCAAATCACCAGTAATATTTTATATCAGGAATATAGGTCTTATATTTTTGTTTATGGCAGGCATTCACCAACAAGTAGGTACCTACACATGCGCTTTGCACAAAACACATTCGTTTAACTGCAATTATATTACTTATTATGTTATGAAACCATATTACAAACACATACGCCTAGTTGCTCGTAAAAAGCATTAAACTTGATTTAATAATAAAATATTATCACGATATAAATGGGTCTTCAATTGGCAATGTGCTAAGCAGTTTATAAATCAGTTATAAAATGGTATTTACAGTTTTATTTAGGTAAATAAATTTAGTTGAACTCGTGGACTAAAGCTCTATCTTAAGACCGACTGGTTTATATCCTTGAACGATGAAAAATTGCATTTAATATACTTTAATCGTTTTAAAGGTTGTAATAGTACATTATGGTACAAGTGTGTAACGTTGGTGATTACCGCTGAGGCGCCATTGAGACCCGAGGACGGTAATCATCAATACACAGGTGTATCATACGACGTTTTTCAACACACTAGAGAAGAAAATAATACTAAAAAATCATTTCCAACAGTGAAAACGAGTTGTGATTTTTTTTTCGCAATGGCGGGCAAAATTAATCAGTTTTCCTATGCGCGCGCATCTAACAATGGCGATCGGCCACCACAGAACATTTTTACTCTAGCGATCGGCCACAGACTAAAAAGAATGATTTTCTTTTCTTTGGCTTTTCGCGGATAGCGTTTTAGCCACGTACAAAATGGGGAATTTCAAGTTTTCTTTATTACAGACAAAAACAAAAGTTATATTTGAGTGAAAGTTTTATTTATTAAATACGTACAAGTTGAAATTATCTATTTAAATACGAAGTTGCATGAAATGTGTTGCATTTGTACTATTGAGCACGATCTTTTTTGTATCGAAACTTTTTAAGAACAAAGCAACTCAACCAATAAATTAAAAAAAAAAACTCTATAACTCACTTGTGAATAATAGCAATGAAAAAGTCACAGTTTGATAACAGGTGTCATTATGTGCCTAAATGCGGTGAAATTAGAGCCACTTTATGAGCAAGTGTGTTGAAAAAAAAATTAAAGTTATTTTTCATCACACTTGCACGTAAAAAGTATCTAAACATACAGGTTAACTTGGCCGTAATGCCCCATATAAAACCCTCGGGCTTTCTTTTTGTCATGAAACCCTAGGGCGGTAAGTAATATTTTTTTAATTTATGGCACAGCACACAGGTCATGCAAGTTCAAGCAAGGAGTTTACACGCAATTGAAAAATTGTCTTAAAATGTTATCTAAACAGGAATTTATTTGCAATCTCGCTACATGTTACTTAAATACTCAACTAATGTTCTTAATAATCGATTTTAATAGTTATAGTATGAAAACGTCGAAATTATTTAATTCTTTTTACACTCCGTCATGGCTGTATACCTACGTAAGTATTTGCCCTTAAAGTTTCAGAACGAAACACTGTATAATCTGTGGTGTGGGCAAAAATTCGCACCCACTTAAAAAAAAGTTCACGTATTTCGTAATAACAGCTGTGCTGACTTGTGTATGAAAGCTATATTGTAATTATTACTCGCAAATGTGATGAAAAACATTGTGTGTATCACGGGCGGTACGGGAATTACGAACCTCGACTCAGAAAGCCCTCAGTCTTCGACTTCGGGCTTCTACTAGAGCCTCGATCGTAATTCCTTACATACCGCCCTTAATACACAATGTACTATTTAATTCATATTTGGCACATTACGTGAGTGTAGATAGACCCTTAAGTTGCTTCGTTGCCAGTTTCATCTGATAAAATGATATCGTAATGGAAGTATAAGAAGATTGAACACTGCCTTAATTGGAGCGATATCTATGAAAACAAAACAAACTTGCATAATATTATATGCCACAATGTCACATTGTCTGTAGCGGTTATCAAATTAACGTGTTTTTTCCACATAGTGATTTCCTGGGGGGAGACCATAAGCTCTTAGAGTAAGATTATTTTAGTGTGTGTAAGGAACAGATTTATATGACTTGTATACATCTGTCCCTTAGTCACATTCAAAATAAACTTATCTAAGAGCTTATGGTCGCCCCCCTTAGTTTCTACACAAACTGTCACTTCATCAGGTATAAATATAGTCCAAAAGGATGAGCAGTGGTGGCCCAGTGGTAACGGCCGCGTCTTACAAGTTGTAGGTCGTAGATTCGGCAGGCAAGCGCTTTACTTTGTGTAAAATATTTCATCACCACTGTTCTCACAACGGTGAAGGAAAACATCGTGAGGAAACCGGAATGTCTTAGAACCAATCAATTCTAAGACATGCCTTCCACCAACCTGCACTGGACCTGCGTGGTGGGTTACGGCCCATTTCTTTTCACAGAGAGGAGGCCTGCACGCACAACGGCGATATATCTAACTGAATCTGTGCGGAAAGGGGTCAACATATCCTAGTCCAGAAGTCAAAATGGTTGGTACCTAATAACCAAAGTCTAGTAAACCGACATTCTAAAAATAAGATTTATTTTTTTGCTTTTCAGTTCCTTATTTCATCGGTTATTTTTTTTTGTAAAAATGTTTTTCCATCGCTTTTCAATTTTATTAATTTCAACAGAATCGGTTCACAATTGAAAACTCGGTGTACAAATCATCAATAAACCCTTTTTTTTCTACCTTTACAGGTGGATTTTATTTTTAAATTTAAATGGGACCAACTTTGAGGTATACTCGTTCCAATAAAATTATTGAAATCGGACCACACTATAAAAAGTTATGCGTAGTCATACATAAAATTATACATGTCGAATTGAGAACCTCCTCCTTTTTTCGTGGGTTAAAACAGTCATAAATAATGGGATTGCCAAGGACAATCGAAAAGTTACTTTTTTTATCGATAGGCTCGCGTGTATTTGATCCATATACACTTGGTCTTTCGACAATTGCCACTAGGGCCGCTGGTGTTGGGTGAGGTCTTCAAAACGTAAAATTTCATTGTATTTTTGGCATCTAGCGCAAGTTTATTTACTACTCATTTCTGCCAACAGCTTCAACCAAGTGTATGTCAAGGGAACATATTATGCCCGGGATAAAAAGTATCCTATGTGCTATTCCAGACTATAATCTATCTCTGTGCCAAATTTCATCCAGATCCGTTCAGTCGTTTTTGCGTGAAAGAGTAACAAACATACAAACACACTTACTAATATTAGTGTGATGTGATTTTTTTAGCGTTCTGAATATTTGCCAAATATGGCAGATTAAGATAGTTACGGGTTTTACCAACCACTGCTTAATATAGCTTTTTGTATCAGAAATTTTTATCTTCATTTTCTTTGTCGAAAAAATTGGTCTGCATAAAACTATACTCGATATTATATTTAATCGCACTTCTACGGCATTAAAAAATATTTTTCAACACACTTGCTCATAAAGTGGCTCTAATTTCACCGCAATTAGGCACATAATGACACCTGTTATCAAACTGTGACTTTTTCATTACTATTATTCACAAGTGAGATAAAGAGTTTATTTTTTAATTATTGGTTGAGTTGCTTTGTTCTTAAAAAAGTTTCGATACAAAAAGATCGTGCTCAATAGTAGGTACAAATGCAACACATTTCATGCAACTTCGTATTTAAATAGACAATTCCAACTTGTACGTGTTTAATAAATAAAACTTTCACTTAAATATAACTTTTGTTTTTGTCTGTTATAAAGAAAACTTGAAATTCCCCATTTTGTACGTGGCTAAAACGCTATCCGCGAAAAGCCAAAAAAAAAGAAACTTCATTCTTTTTAGTCTATGGCCGATCGCCATTGTTAGATGCGCGCGCATAGGAAAGCTGATTAATTTTGCCCGCCATTTCGAAAAATCTTTCACAGCTCGTTTTCACTGTTGGATATGATTTTTTAGTATTATTTTCTTCACAAGTGTGTTGAAAAACGTCGTATGATACACGTGTGTATTGATGATTACCGTCCTCGGCTCTCTTAAGACCCTCACCTGACGGCTCGGGTCTCAATGGCGCCTCAGCGGTAATCACCAACGTTACACACTTGTACCATAATGTACTATTAATTCAAACTTGGCTTCCGTGCGCGTAGTAACAACGTTTTTTAGCTATATTTAAGGACCTTACACGCCAGTGGCGACAACTGGTGAGCCCAAAAACGGAAGCTCTCATTTTAATTCGCTGATAGAATGACATTGTTTAGAGCCTCACGTCTTATTTTTGATAATCGTTATCGCTGATAGAGCCTCAGGACCAGTTATATACAAACTAGTTGCCCGCCCCGGCTTCTCTCTGGTTAATAAAGATTTTGTGACTTTCTACTTCTTCATGATTCTGATTTCCTGGTAGTTCGAGAGTCTTTACCACACACGATTCCATCCCCGGATATACTTGTTTTGTATGTTTCATTCGTACTTATACTTACTTATATGTGTACTTCCGTTATTAAGTTTCATCAAAAATAATTTAGTAGCTTTTGCGTGAAAGAGTAACAAACATCCATCCATCCATCCTCACAAAAATTCACATTTATAATTGAACCTAGTAGGATATTTTGTTACGAAATGTAAATAACACAAGGCAGAGCGTATAAGGTAGAATACCTACAATATTAAAGCAATCTAAAGTTAAGATTGCCTAGAATCTTACCGGTGACCTTTATTTAGATCAGACGCTCACTGTCAAATAAGCAACGCTCGTTAGATTCTGATCTATCTGTGCCTCACTCGATTAGACTGCAATGATTCGATAGTTTATGCATCGATGTTGCATTCTGAATACTTAAGTTAATTAATGTTTAACGCCATGAAGGTCTAGCACTTTTTTTCCTTTTTAGAGATGCGCTCTTGCTTCCACAAGTTTTATATTTAAATATATCGGTGACGAACCTTATTAATTGGAGAATAAGAAATGCTGCTGTCCTTTGCGTATCGATTTCTGATAATGTTAATTGTGAAGCTACTCTTCGAGTTTGTAAACAAAGTACCTACTTATTTAAAAGGAATAAAATCCCGTCGCCTTTGATACATGTAGTATATTCTTAGAATATATCTTACCTTTGAGTGATGTGAAATAATAATAAAATCACTAAAAGTTAGACACCTGAATGTGTGTACATGTAAATCTTAGCAAACACCACCTGTGTTCAGAGAAAGGCGTAACATTTGCCCTTTTGCAATCGGAATGATAATCGCCGTATCATGCAAGTTAGATTGTAGTGGATGTTAAAGTTATTGCAGATTATAAAGTAAGAATAGATGCGTAGTTTGTCCTGTATGGAGAATCCCAAGCATCCTCTATTCATAAATGAGAATAAGAAAGGAACATAAGGCTTTAACAGTCAACGGGGGCTACCGTGAATAAATTCGCCGCTAGAGGCGCTGATGTAACGAAAGGTCTCCGATATGTCAAACTCCACTGTTTGTGTTGTGAGTGGGCGGGTTATTTCCTAATTATATTATTGTTGTGAATATTTTGCAATACCTCAGATTAGTTATAGCAAATATGAGTTACGGGTCAATCAATGTCAGCAGGTACTTCGACAAAACTTTGACAGCTATACTTCTGGACCTTAGTCAACGTTCCAAGTTTAAACTGACGTTAATTAGTTCATCCTCATTTAAAGGAGATGAGGTCCCTGATTCCTAGCTGACTACTCAGAGAAGTAACACCGATACTTACTCAGAGGTTAAGTCTCTTCAACACAATTAAATTGTAATAGTCAGAATATTATAACCACGTAGATCAATGATGGTGATATATTGAGGAAAGTTTTAAAACCAAAGGTCTTTGAGTTCTTTTTCATGAGTCTGCCTATGAAACTGCTTATTCCCTGACTAGGATTCAGTTCAAACAAAATATCAAAGTATCTTGCCGGTTCTTCTCTACAAGAAACGACCAATTGCATCATTACCACTATCTTCTGATGTTTCTTGCCAGTTTTATGCGATACTAGCGACCCGCCCTTGCTTCGGACGGATGCAATGTAGATACTAATGTGGTGTCAGTGTGGAGTGATTAATAATATTACGTAAAACGTATCTAACGTATTTAATTGGATAGGTTAGAAATAAAACTGTATTGTTTACAATAGATTCGTAAATGACACACATAATGATTCGTAATGATAGACATATCATCACGGTCATTTTTGTAGATCTTTTTAAGATATACAGTTCCATAGTACATTTTTTCGATCTATCTCGTAAGGTTTAGTCAGCGTTGTAAAAAAAACGCATTTACAAGATCACATACAAATCTTTGAAATTCTCGGCTTTACTCTAAAATGCTATAGTATACATTATGAACCTTCCTCATGAATCACTCTGTCTATTGATGGAAACCGCATTTAAATCCGTTGCGTAGTTTAAAAGATTTATGCGTACAGACGGTGAGCAGCGATTTTGTTTTATACTATGTAGAGAAGTATGTACATACTTGGAATTTCACTAGGATTTTGGTTACATCCAGTAAGACTAAAAGCCGAAAATATTAAGATAGATTGTTTCACTACAATTTGCAGAAGCTGAAGAAATCTGTATACAAACACAACCCTCTAGACAAGAAGTGTCATTCGATCAGCGATGGCGATATGGTCGAAATACAAAAAAGTAGAGAAATTTCCCACACATGTACACATACGATTCCCATACATTTTTGACATTTTCCAATCGCTACGACGATGCTTTCGTTGATAAAATATCACTTGTGTCTTTGTGTGTTGAGCCTCTAGTCTTTTAGTGTAATTATATTAACAGAAGGTGTCTTACGGACCAATCGCGAGCGTAATTAAGCAATTACAGCGATGACAGTGGAATGTAATGAAAGCTCTGTAGAACAATAGGTTACGAGCGGCGTAGGCGCACTACTCAGGGACGACTTTCTTAAATTCTTTTAAATTTTGGTCTGCGTTCTACAGCTTGGCTTCAACCTGGTCGATTTTTGTATTGATATGCTAGCGTCTAAATTAAGATAGACCTTAATGGTAATCGATGATATGGTTATCGATATATCATATTTGCATAGAAGTAATCTATTCACTCTTGACTAAAATACTGCCAGGCTTTCAGGAAAAAAATCTCGGTAAGGTTTATTCCTTAGCTATTATAGGTAACCACGATGAAAGTATTCCCTAAGCGTATGGGTGGGATCTCGTCCATGTAACGGTGGGCATACGTTATCGTCTTGAAACCCGATGATAGAACGGTCTTGGCGGAATCAAACTGTGCAATTATCAATAAAAACTTAGATAGAATGAATTACCTCCCGGATATGCAATCATTACGTGTAAGGCAACCAGAGCAAAAACGGCGGGTGGGCATAGCCGCGGGGCGGGCGGAGCTAGTCATTTTAATAAGAGACGTCGATACGCAACGCTTCGTCGGCGTATGCGCACATTTCGCAACCACCGACTGCGCCGCACTCAAATGGATAACTCGATCACTATCGAGCCGTTACCTCGATCGTAAACTACTGTTTGATACGATTGTATGGGACCATTTGACCACTGCGCTACCTTAGTTAAATGCATGATGAAAGCGATATGTCTGTATTACATGCTGATATGTGTGTATGCTGCCTTCAGACTACTGCCAATGTGCTTGTCACAAGCGAATTTACACGGCTTTAAAAACTAATATCACCTTACCTATAGGTAGCACTGAGTATGATAATATGCATGTATTTCCATGCTTGCATTTGGTGCCGGGTGACCTTAATAAATTATTAACTTATTTGATAGAATATGACATACTTACTATTTCTTTCTGCCCTTATTATGATCAAATTATAAATTAACAACATATTTTTTAAGATCTCGAGTCATCTGGAGAAAAGTTATGAATTTTCATAATTTAAAGATTTAATCATAATTTGTTTAATCTTATGTAGGTTAAGTAATAATAAATTAATGAATTCCTAATTCAGCTTACTTATACATAAGTTACAATCAAACGAGCGTGTTTTAGATATATAAATTAAATATAAATACATAAAAACCATGTTTAGGACATTATTTACTTTTTAATGTGTTAAGTTTATTTTGTTATGATTATGACCCAGTAATGGAGAGAAAACAAATTAATATCTTACTGTTGATTACATAATGTGATTGGAACAAAAAGTTCAACGTCCTATTTTGTATGAAAACCACTTTTTAAAACCAGTTCCTTAACTTGTATCTTTGGACAAGAAGCAGAATACAGAATTGACGGCGTAAGTTTTGTGTTTACTCACACATGGCACCTACACATGAATGAGATTACATTAATAATTACTATTAATAGCTTATGCAACGTGTGGTCGGGGACATAATATTTAAATAGTTTTATGTAACCGCTTTAGATACGTGCGGTCCCTCGCGCGAATTATTTGGAAGACGGCGAAGGTTTCTGCAGAGAACCGTTTAAGTAGTTGCCGATTGATTAGTGATGAACGAACTCGATGTTGTCTGGTGACGAAATGAAGTGGGAGTCGGCAACAGCGGGTGGCCCATGATTTTGTGGGTGTTCCACTGTCTGGGTCAGATTCATCTGTGTGTCTAGCTGGATTTTTTAGAAGTGTCTAAGCGAATCCTTAAATTTACCGTTGGCAATAGAATTTCATTTCGCCAATGGGTTCAAAAACTGTGACTCTTTATGTACACTACTTATTTTCCTTCATGTTCATATGACACCGTCACACCGGTTTCCTGACCTGCGCAAGCGCTCTCTACAAATACATCACCATCGACGCTCTAAGCGACTTCACCAGTTCTCTTTCTTACCGATCTCGAATTCATTAACTTCTTCATTTTTATTTAGTGTCCCGAATTCATATTGCATGCCGCAGCACGCAATGTCTTTCAAGATGTGATTTCGAATTCTTTCTTTACTAAAATGGCTACTGTTTACTTAATTAGATATGAGGGCATGAGTTCATGCTTTATTTATGTAACTTAAAATTACAAATATTATTATGTCGACCGGCCTACCGACCTAACCTAACTATAAAACGTTTAATAAGTGCAATGATCAAACAAAATTATACTTCTAGAGAGAGTAGATACAGCTAGATTTTGATTGACACTTCAGTCTGATCCTATTAAGATCTGCTCGTAGATAAATTCGCAACAAGCAGCAAGGTGGACGAGATTGGAGTTTAACATACCGATATGGAATAGCGGTAGATATTTGTAAGAACGATAAAAGCCCTTTCCCTGTGGTGAAAGTTTGAGGTGGACATTTAGCGAATCGCCCGGTTTCACAATGTGCTCTCCAAGCGTTTCGTAATAATAAATACCGGGAAAGGTATTTTATCAAGTGCCGCGTAACGATGTCCGTGCTGTTGAACTGCTCGGATGTTCGTATCTCCGCGACTACATTACTTCAGTCGGCTTCTTTGTATGCCACTTTAAACAGCGCTTTATGAGTTTTCGACCGTCGGTCTACATCTTCTACTGTTCTAGTAGCGGTAACTGTATGAGAATTATGTACCTAGATAATCACACGTTTCGTCAGTTGTTAGGGTCAGTATCCAGTTTAGTTGAATACCGGTATTTTATATGAAGCTACTATATAAAAGCCCGCCTCAACCCATTTGCTAAACAACACAATTATTTTTGTAAGACCGCCGGGACCAACGGCATACCAGGCTTCCCGGGACACAGTAGAGTATCGGTATTCAAAGGATGGACCCGCGGACCAATCTCGTCGAGCATTACTTTTTCTTGAAGATCAACCCGTGCGGCTTAGGCACGAGCTCTTCTTAAAATTTGCAGTTCATCTCGTTGATCCAGATAACAAACTTACAAGGGGACTTTACTGTCCAGTAGTTACATTTAAGTACCTAATTATCGCCACTCGTAGAGGCTTGTTTAATGCTCTCCGTCTGCCTTGACCGAGTGTGCCTCAACCGACAGCGACCCTGCACTATACACTCGTTAAATAAGTCTCTCCTCTATTGTTCGCTCTTGTTTCTCCCACAAGGGCGGAAGGTACTTAATCTCGCTTCTCTAATTAGAAGGTACGAGTGTTGACTATATAACCGTTCCCTGCATTGTGTTGTGGTGTTATTTTCTAACGAGTTGCATTGTTAAAGTTTTTAAATACTCTTAGCGAACCAAGGTTTAAATGCGTATTTAAAATACTGAAAGGCCGACTAGCTTAGCTACATTGTGAGAATGATTACCGAGGATAAATTCATGCTCAAGTACCTATCTACTATCTGAAATTTATTATGACAAGTGGTCTTCTCAATAAGAGAAGCCGTGTAACAATTTCATCACCTTTCGCCTTAAAATCTGTGTAAGACTTCTCGTTCTTTATTACACTTTATTACCAATCTGTTGATGCAAAGTGCATTTAGAAAGGCGTAGCAGTAGACTGAACTGTAAATACAGTGACCGACCATATACTGCGTGCATCTATTAACTAACATTTTCGTATAATAGTCGTGTTTTCTCATACGCTGCTGTAATCATCATTATCTGAAGTATGTTGCCGTTCAATGAAGATGTTCCGAAAGGCAATATAACTTCTCAAGCAGAGCTAGTTGAGATTCTTAATGCAAATAGAAATGAAGGCACGCGACTACGAAATACACACATTAAAAAGCTGTATCACCCTGAAACCACTATTTACAAGGAGTTCGACAGCGAAGCGATTAGAATCAATGTGTACATGTTGTGAGTGTACAACATACGAGAATAAACATATTCGTCGGCGCACTCGCTTAAAGAATGATTGACATCAAACGGCTTATGTGTACTAGCTACATATTCATGATTATTTGTGCTGTCGTCTCGATTTAACGATCCGTGTATTATGGCAGGCCGGTCCAAAAATAGAAAGATTAGAACGAATGCCCGGCCCGACCACCTTGTTACATTTGCAACGAGCGCCGCCGGCTCCGGTAGTTCTCCTAACAAGTGCTAATGCGTATAATTGCCTCAAAAATTCGCATTTTCTCAATAATCGGCCAGCATGTGAAATAAATTCTTAGACTGCGCATAAACGTGTCTTAATTTAGATAAAAATCTTTGCTAATGGAATTATAACTACCGAAAATGGAGCTCTTGAGTGAAGAAATAAAAATATTGCGAAGTAAGTTGTAAACGTAAAGTTAATTAGAATACCAATAATATTTTATGAGAACAGATATGTGAAAAGTAACTGGTCTCTGATTACATTGTACATGTAATATATAGGCAATAATATCAGAATAGGTGGTCGATCGAGATGTGAAGTGCCGCGGGTGATACAGGTGTTATAGTTTTCAATCATTAATTAGGATTGCAATATAGAACTATGAATTAATTGATCATCTCGATGGCAGAAATCGTCTTTTCTTACCAAATAATTTCTCTCGTAACTTGCCTTAAAAGCTTTTTCTTAAATAGAAGTTTCTCGCACACACGAGTTGTCAACGACCTTCATGTGGTGAACGCAATTGCAACTGATTTACTTGCTTATAATTAAGTATGTACTTATAGTGAATTTTAATGGGCGATAAATACTTAAACGTCATAGATTAATCCTCATAACAAGCTCAGCTTACAGAATATTTATGTCATCGAAATTATTTACTAACTTCAAAGAGACTGTGCGACCTATGTTTGGTAGCCACCACAAGTTAGGCCCAGTTTCTGGATTGAACATATCAAATATCATAAATGATGTGAGAAATTGTCAGAAGCGTTTTATCGTCAGCCGGGCGAGCACGGCCGCTGTGATAGACTTGAATCACGCATTTTATCACAGTTTTTGCTCTCGAACTGTGATAAAGATGTGCGACTCAAGCCTGTCATAGAAGGCCGTGCTCGCCCCGCTGTTATAGGTCAAATAAATTCTCATCAGTCCATCACGTCATTATTGTCTTGCGTATCATTTGTGACGTCGATATTTGTTTTTTCAGAAACCGTAGATAAGGTGGATGAGTACTAAAATATTGATAGAATCGATGACTTACAACTAAATTAGAATTTTGGTCATCGATCCATCAATATTTTATTCGACTACTCAGTTGGAACGTCCTTATTTTTTGTGAACGTGTGCGTATACGCATGCCATGTATTTCAGCGCTTTTTCACAAATATGTCTCTAAAATATAATGCTTTATTGATGTTTTGTGGTTGATCCTGCTTGATTATAAACATGATTCTTCTAGTTCGATAAGTACTTTTAATGCAGGTGTATTATCATAATATAATTATCATCTCATCACATCACATCACATCATCAGCCTTTTTAAAGTTCCCACTGCTGGGACACAGGCCTCCTCTCATAGAGGGAGTGGGCTATAATCCACCACGCGGGCCCAGTGCGGATTGGAGATGTCACATATCTTTGAATTTTGGTTCTAGGACATGCCGGTTTCCTCACGATGTTTTCCTTCACCGTTTTGAGAGCAGTGGTGATGAAATAAATTACACAAAGTAAAGCGCCTGCTCGGGTTCGAACCCACGACCTACAACTCGTAAGTCGGGACCGTAACCACTGGGCCACCACTGCTCTAATTGCACTGCACTGCTGTAATTATCATCTATGAGTATATTATTATAATTTATTATAGAAATTAAATGTTCTATTTCCTCATATATGGAGCGGCAGGCAACGGAACTAGAAACGCAATAGAGAGTTGGTCTCGGTGGACTAAAACAATTTATACCTTAGGAAATAACTAATTACCTTTACTACCGTTGCATGCCTAATAAATAATATTCTATTACATTTAGTACCTTTCTATTGCTAAACGTAACATAATCGTTGGTTTCTATTTATGTGAAGCATTGTTCACTTATTATTGTACCAGATAGTGCCCGCGGCTTTTCCCGCGTGAAAATTATCTCAAGGGAGCTTATGTATGGCATACATAAGTTCCCCAGAACTTATATATAGCCCATATTATAATATCCCAATCCAGGACACGATCTGAAAGGGTCACATACCTACCGATAGACAGAGTTTCTTTCGCTTATAATCTATAAATTTTGAACACTTATAAAGAAGTTTTTTTAGATATTTATCCATGGTTAGGGGCACGTTATGCACGCAGTCAGCAACCAAGATTGCCACTATAATAAAATTAGTTACTTAGCTTATATTATGCAGTCTACGTTCTAGTTTAAGTTAACCCACAGTACTTGACCGGTATACGTGTGCTGCGTCTCTCGAGTGATGTTAAACGTAAGCGCGATGCGCAATTAACCACCGCTCGTTCTGCAGTTACAAATTGTAACCTTTACAGCCTGACGAATCATTTGCATCGCTATTTACATTACATCATTTAAATTAAACTCCGAGGCCCACAATGTTATGCACCGGCGAAATATCAGAATATCACTAATTCCGATACAACATAAAAATATCTAGTATAAGTCGATTCATTCGTCAATTTAATATGTTGTTTCTAACTTTTGTGTTATTGCTTATTCGATAATTTTTCAGGCACGTTACGTCTTTGGTCCCGGCTGTTATTTGAACATCTTTGACAGTCGTTACGGGTAGTCAGAAGCCTGAGATCTGAAACCAGTCTTGCCAAGTGGTACCGTGTTACCCAGTTACTGGGTTTTGGAGTTCAGATTCACAACACTCCATGTAAAACTCTGGTACTCAGCTGAATCCGGTAAGACTGGAAACCGACCCCAATATAGTTGGGAAAAGGCTAGGCAGATTAATTGCTTATTCGACACTTTTTGGAGCTCAGTTGTTATTGCACTAAAATATAAGAATGTAGAGTAAATAACGTTTTTGTTTTAGAACACGAACATATTTAGAACATAATCGTTAACCTCGAAGTATATTGTTATGACATGTTATATGTTCGTGTAAATATTATAAAGTATATAAGTATTAGAACTTGTGTTTATCGACAGTGATTGGATGACACATGAGCTCTTATTATTAACCAGTCAAAAATTAAATAAGTGTGGAGCCACTGTAAAGTTTGAAGCTCAAGGCGAAAGAGCTTATAAGGGAAATGATGTAAACATATTGCAAACATTTATTATCATATTGATCGCGCCGCAGACCGACTCTTGTATTCAAATTAGAAGTCCCCAGTCTCTATCCGAGGCGTACATTTATCTTGTTATGTCAAGTAAACCGATTACATTCAGTATTGTACAACAAACTGGCCACGTTAAGGAAGATAAAGTTACATTCTAAGCTAGTGAAAACAGAGCTGGTTTATATAAAGGCATTCTCTGGCGCTGCGTGGCATTTAGCTGCACTAGATATTCGCTGGTGCCCTATATTTCCTAACGTCCAAAGATACCAACAACCGCTTCCGCGTCTGCGAACTACATCTTAGTGGCCACAAATCAGTGGCAGGCGAGTGGAAGCTCGTTTGCGCAATCTACTGGTGCGAGTGCAGTTGGCCAACACCGTCACCGCCTGTCCTGCACTGCACCGAGCAAGGGACGCGGACTGCTTGCACATACCTACTATACTCTGTACTCCCACCTAATACATTCACAGTTAAAACGTCAAGCTGTGAGTTATTTATTACGTTTGTATAACGATTATACCCCCCACGGAGTCAGGCCAACCTCGTATATTTTCTGCGCTAAAAGAGAATCTTATTATATTATACTAGAATCAACAGATTCGAGGAAACTATACCTACCTTCAGATCAGCTTGTAAAGGTTACTCAGTTGGCTTAAAATTATTTATTCATATATCTACCTATGTTTACTATTTACATAAATTATATCGACACATTTGTCATATATCACGAGATTCACTGGTAAATATATCATAACATAACGCGAATATGGCCTTTTACAAAACGTAACAAATTGACTATAGTTTTACGAGGCAATTTACACCGTAATGTAACATGTTGCTGTGAAACAATTCGTTCAAATGATTAAAGGAAACCTCCATAGAGTCATCAGTATCAGGTAAGGGCTCCACATAATTAACTTCGCAAAATGATGGTGTCAGGTGCGAGTGGGTGAGTGCACATTACGTAAACCTGACAAACAAACACTTTCAATATAGCGGCGCCTCACTTGCCAGCTCAAACCGCAGGTTGGCCTTTACCAACATACCTATTGCTTAGCAAAGGAACTTCAAAACTGAGCGCTTTGCAGATCGGTGAACAAAAGCTAAAACATTATTGATCTCGCTGTGCATTAAGTTGAATAGAAACAATATCAGAGCAGAGAGCTCCAATCACGCGAGCCAACATTCACGACTTGACATTGGTTTTAGTAATTTATTCTGTAAAAATGTTGCAACACACTGAGCCGTCTATTGAGGCCTTTAAGCAGGCATCGCGACAATGACCACGAAGCGAAAGTTCATTTTCATCACACAATGGCTTGGGAATTCATTACCGCCTCATCTAGAGAAATCTTTCTGAACTTTGCATAAATATAGCTCCGTGTGCACCTCGCATATTGTCGGCTGACTTCATTTCGTTCGCTCACAGGTCGCTAAAAAAAGTTCATTATAATTGTGGACATTAAAACTCCAGTTCATACTATGAATTACGTATTGTAAACTGTAATTAAAAGTATAATAATTTAGGCTTTCCAATCCCACCGGCTATCATTAGATCAGGAAAATAGAAACTACGGAGCTGCGGTTCATAAAGTAAAGTGTGAAACCGCTAATTATATGTTTGGGATTAACAAATACATATAGTGTTAATAACTGTACATTTCCTTGATTGGCGGAATGTAGTGCACTACATAATAACAATAGGTAATGTGTGCAATGTGAAGTAACGGTCGTAATAAATAAATCGAATTGTGTTGGCTTTTGTTAACTAGACTCAGTGGCGGCGCGGCGGCGCAGGCGCACGCACATAGGTGGCGGTCGTTATTGATGTTATAAACGGCGATGACAATGCCTTTTAGTGCTTATGTAAGGGGCTGGCGGCTTGGCGGGCACTACCGGCTGTGCTGCGGCACAACGCACTTGGCCTTACGTCCGATGGTAGATACAGTAATGAGTTCCCAAAGCGTGAAGATTGCTTGGAAACGCTTTGTTCCCAACATCTTGATTAAAATTGAATAGCTTAATGTTCATTTTTGTTGTATATTTATCTTACGAGTATTTAATGTAATTTCTGCAAATTTTGATGAGATTAGATTAATTTATTTACAATTACTGTTAACGTAGCTGCTTCAATCTATTGTCCTAGCGATACTCGTATATCTGCGTGTTCTCCCATATGAATAGGTAAGATTGTCCTTAACATCAATCGTCATGTGTGTGCGCTCATTGAATGTTCGTTTCGAAATGGCTATGAGTTGCCTTCAACGTTAATCTGGCTTACACTGCAGCATACTTACAACTTGATTGATAGTACGAGAATGAATAATTTAGCTACAAATTAATTTGTAAATGTTACATTTAAATACAATAAACGAATATTAAATTGGATTGGAGATCCGTTCTAATATTGTTGATCTGACGTCTGCTATAAAAAAATAGCCAGATTGAATATATTTCCTTGTGTGATCTTATTAAATTAAATCATCACAATACTCACAATGGGTTATTATAATAAAATGCCAGCGAGTTTCGGAGACTGGACCTTTGTAGAACATCATATAACATGTTTGATTTATATTTTGTCACATTTGACGCGCGATGAATATTTATAGGTTTGTTATTATGTATTCAAGTTGTTGTTGATGATAAAACTGCTCGATTTGCATGCGAATAACGCGAGAAAAGACATCTAATCGATACTATCAGAGAATTATGATTTGATTTTAATTAAGTTACGGAATTAATTTGCGTTAGTACCTTTAGGTAGGTACTTAAAGGGCTAAGTACCAACATTAATTGGAATTCCAAAATAGGTTTAATTTGGAAGAATGATAATTTTATACACTGTGTAACTAAATGTTTATCTATATTCCAGCTATTCTCAAGACACAATGTTTACTAACAATCGAAAACAGATGGTTTTTAGGGTTATCACCAGGAACGTGTACTTATTTTCTTACAAAATTATTATGATTTTACCTATTAAACTCAATACAAAAATATTTACAAATCGTCAATGTATCCAATGAAAAACAAAGATTAGAATCACCAGAGTATATTTAACTTTCTATATATCACTGCCAAACCTAACGAATTTCAGACTTGACATCCTGAACGGCAAACAACTGAACGTTTTTTGATAATAACTCGAAATTTAGAAGAGCTTTATCCCCATACAATTCATAATAATATGTAATTGAGCTTCATTCATTTTCATTCAGTTTTATTATTGAATAGGGTTTACGATCCACTTCGGCAACCTGGCCGAATATATTACACTCTCCCTCTAATCAATAACAAATGTATTGAAGTGATAAAATGAATTCGATATATTATACTGTTTCGTTTGTTGTACATCGATTTAACTGAGTACAGATGAAATATAGTTTAAGAACATAAAATATCCCAGGTAGAAGAGTAGAAGAAGAAGAAGATTATTAGTACTAGATGAATAGATTAAAGCATCGCTAAAAAAAAAAATGTTTCTCACCCCTGCTGTCAGCTGACTGAGCTGTCAGTGCTCTGTTAGTAAACATTGTACCTTGATCTTGTATGTAGGTATGTAAATAAAATACCTTTTTGAAGATGTTATTACATATATCGCAGAATAACAAATCAAAATATTTAATACAACAAACATAATATTATAGATTCATATTCATAGATTCAGGTAAATTCATTTTAAATTATTGATCGAATTCATAATACTTAGCAGAATTTATAACAATGAATCCTCTTCAAGTTGTATCTAAGGCGGTCAAGGATACGGTAAAATTATAGTTTACCGAGCTTCAGTTCACTTTATTTAATAATAAATAAATATTAAATTGTAGACGGTTCACGAATTAAGCTAGCATTATAATCAATTTGCTTAGTAATTAATTGACTACAAGCGCGACTGATGAACATGGGAAACCAGATTCGATTCTCAACTCAGACAAAAACGTTATGCGTTTTGCGATTGCGAATTAGTTTAGTCGGATAAGTGACATTACTACGAACTACCACCACCACCACCTCTGAAAGATGGGGACACCAAAATCTTCCAGCAGATCTCTCTAGTCCAATTGCTCGGCTTCGGAATACGAGAGAAATTGGACAGAGAGGACACACACTTCTGCACTATAATATTGCTTGCGTACTTGGCTAGTCTCTAAAGGAAGGGTTTGCCTTCCTTGGCCGAGATACGTTGAGGAGGACACTATGAGGAAGCGTTGACTAATTTTAAAGAGTTATTAACCCTTACATGTTTATTTTTATATCAGTACCTACTGGAACTGCAGTTGCAATGTTCAATGGTTTGCGCAGGTTCACAGGTGTCCGCGGTGAGTCACGAGAGCACAGCCTCCACGGTCCAGGGCCAGCCTTGTATGTTAACGTAATCTACTTTACTTTTACAAATCTATAACTGGCAACTAAATATGAATAAAGGATGCAGAATTTATAATATCTTGCCATGTTGGCGAATTTTGGCCGTTTTCGTAGCGGTCGTGTGTTTAGATCCGCTTAATGATTGGCTGGTTATATTCTGGCAGTTGTGCAAATAGCCTTAATGTGCTAAGAGTTGTAATTAAAGCTTACGGAAAAGGCGATGTAGACAAGCCCTTAAAATTAACCAGCCTGTTAATTTTATGTTTATTTTATTGTGGGATATCGTTATGAGTTATGTTCATGAATGTAGGTACGTAGGTGAGATTTATGCGGTCATGGCAATTTGGCTGGTCCGAGGATATCGTACGATCTCCGGTGAGATAGCGAACCTACTTGCCGGATTGCCGCCATGGGATCTGGAGGTATAAGTCCTTGCGCACATATGGGAGTGGTGCGAGGAGGCGAAACGCCGGGGCGAAACACCGTTGCCGCGACAAATCACGGCTCGGCGGTCAGAGCTCCGGCAGGATCTCATGGCGATATGGAGAGAGCGACTGTCGCAACCCAGCGCTGGGCACGCCACAATTGAGGCGATAAGGCCCCTCTTTGAGGAGTGGCTTGAGAGGCGCCATGGCGTCCTCACCTTCCGACGCAGGTCCTCACCGGACATGGATGTTTCGTGAGGTTCCTGTTCAGGATAAGGCGGGAGGAAACGCCCGGGTGTCACCATTGTGTGGATCGCCCGGAGGACACGGTGGAGCATACGGTGGAGGACTGTTCCGCATGGGCGGAGCACCGCCGTGTCCTCGTGGAGGCGATCGGCGGTGGTGACCTCTCGCGTCCGGCCCTGGTTCAGGCCATAGTACGGAGCGAGAGGGCATGGGAAGCAGTCATCTCCTTCTGCGAAGCAGTAATGCTCGCGAAGGAGGAGCCGAACGCGTGAGGGAGACGCAACGGAGACGCCTTCACGCCCCCAGCCACCGCAGGAGACGTCCCGGGCGTCGGACGTCGCAAGACGATTTCCGGCCACCGTAGGCGCGGGCTTGCGTCCAGTAAGGACCAGGCCCGAGTCGTCGGCGCGTAGTGTTCCACGCGCGCCTCAAAGAGATGTCAGCAATACTGACGGGGTCCGCTAGGGCCGATGCCTGTCTGGGTCGCGGATAATTTTGAAAAAGAGTTACCGCGGCCCCGGCTAAAGCAACTGAAGGAACACGGGTGGGTTTTAGTCAGTAAAAGACTGACACGCCCTCCCGCTTCACCCAGAGCGGGAGAAGTAACTGGATGATTTCAAACCCAAAAAAAAACAAGAAGTTGAGGTTTATGTATAAGGATTCAGATCTGTTTGTTTGATATTACTTTTCTTTTTTTTTGTTAACGGGTGGTAACCTTCAAAAGGCCCGCACTTTTGGGGAAAAGTAGTTTGTGTAAGATTGTAACCAAGTCACCATCAGCAAGTAGAACCCCGTGATCTCTTAAAGACCACCCCGGGACCGTCTTGATACCTAGAGAACTTGTAGTTACAAGATTGGTTGTAAAGATTTTGCTAGGTATGTAGGTACTAGACTAGATCGTCATAAATCTTCTTAAAAAATAAATGATTTAAGTTGTAAACGTCGCTGTCGTACCCTCTGGCATGTTAATTATATTTTTCTGCTCCAGCTGTAGACACGTAGGTAGGTATTTTTCAAAAGTAGATCAATCAGGAAGTCAGCGCCCAATTTGATTAAAGTTCAATAAAAACCGAGACACATTACAACGACAAGGTGGTTTTTTGCAATGCTCGCTTTTATGTCCACTTGTATTTCATAAAAATGACATTGTACATGAAATAGTTGCGATGGAATAAAATAAATAATAAAAATAAACGGCTGCCATTTATATTGCAATGATACTTTAAAGTAAATAGACATTTTTCGCCTGGTTACAGAAAATTCCTATAATTAAAACTTCGTGAACATTTCGTGTTGTGGTAACCAATTTTAACTTCGTTTCGTTATATTATAATTGTAGGCAATGTTGACCGTAGGACTGGATCGGGTTAATTCTGTACCTAGCTACATATCTACATTCCTGGTATTTATTTAATTACTTGGATTGCATGTATTAGCGGCTCTATAATTTACTTGCTACACTATACAAGTACAAGTGTCTTGCGTTTCAAATGTTTGTTGACTAAATATTTTCTTTAAACCAGCGTAAGACTGTGATTTCGCAACTGCCGGATGGAAAAGTTATTGAAAAAAGAGGGAAGCTTAAATAAATGCGGATATTTTGTGGTCACACTGCATACACTGTTATTATACGCTTCGCTGGGGTCTTGTGAATCTTTTTCTGTCTGTTGCAGTCATTAACTCTGATGTGCAGTAATTAAAC
The DNA here is from genome assembly GCA_964057195.1 of Orthosia cruda. NCBI lineage: Eukaryota > Metazoa > Arthropoda > Insecta > Lepidoptera > Noctuidae > Orthosia > Orthosia cruda. The sequence goes on from OZ059825.1 coordinate 46,746,192, forward strand.
ATTTTTTAGGTCTTCAGTGGAAACATTTTAAATCATTCTGAAAGCCTTATAAGTAATGTGAATGAGTCTTGGTCTATGTTGACATTCTCTCCGTATTTGGGCTAAGATGAATTTTCAGTGATAGGTACTGCATTCAACATCGGTCAAGCAATAGATAATATTCGATCGTCTTATCGTCTGCACAATAGTTTCTGCCGCATTGTTGTAAATATTTCTGTCCGCGCTCTTACTGCAATGTCATTAACTTTATAAGAAATAGATGTATAATTTGCAGTGCTTAAGTCATAGTAAATTGCTAATAGTTGCCACAATAGCATGCAAATACGTCTGATGATAATTATCTTGGATTTACTTTCAAAAATACTCAAGCATTTCAGTTTGAGATGTTTCATTTTTATGATTTTTAATAACATGTCGTATTTCCGGCTTTTTAAGGCTTTGTTTTTTTAATACTTTAAGAGAATTGGTAAGAATTACGTTGTTTGCAGGTACTGGAACCCTCATTTATTAAATGTTTTACAGGTGTTGTGATGACCTTCTCCAATGTATTTAATCCCTTTATTATCAGCATTGTCAAATCAATACAATCTTCAATAAATATAATGGTCCTAGCCAAATTTACTTTTACCGAACACTAGAACAAGTGACCTTAAAAGACACTTCGATTTCCGTGTTGACTGCACTCATGAGCAAATATATGTTTATGCCAACTGTCAGTGTGTTTATACATAGGTATATGTGCGAAGGTAGTTATAAAAACTCGTCATTGAACTAGATAGCTGAGCATTTAGATATATTGTGATCATAGCCGTGATCGGATCACGTGGTCACGTCCTAATGTTGCTGGCAGTCTAACCGGACTTACGTCACGTTAAATTATTTAGAGCAAAAAATATTGTCGTTGGCAAAAAAATAGTGCAAGGCTGTATTAAAGTATTCCTTTTTTAATATTCATTCAAAATCAATTGTAATTTGTAGAGCATTAGAACAAAAGCTAAAACTAGGTGATATTGTTTTGCAAAAACTGAGTCATATTCGTAAAAGCAAATCGAATTAAGTTTGTAATCAAGCCTTTGCTAAGAAATTCGAAAACGATCCTCTCACAAGTAAATATAATCATGTAGCTATTTATAAAGCAAATGCAGGTGAACTGTTACGTTTTGGTGCTTATAAAATACATCTATTCAATTTATAAGTAAGATAAGCAAATTACGTCGAGGCTAGTAGCGGATAGTCGTGAGGATGCTGCGCTCGTGATGGCAGCAGACGATGGGAATGGAATCGAACGTGACTGCCTCCGAACGGTTCCACAATCAGACCCTCTTTAATGCAACAGCTAACACAATTGTCTTTGATGCTCCTCGAAGGTCGCTCACTCGATTCCCATCAACATTAAAGATAATTTATTTCAACTCAGTCTCGCTGTCCCAAGTGCAACTGCTGAACGTGAGGTACGATTCTGATACGAAATATGATGTTGTTTATTTCGTTTAGGAATTTCGCACCTAAAATCCAGAGTGTGGAAGTTGGCGGTGACATCCCCGTATATCGGAAAGCTATGCCGTCGGTCTTGATCTCTCCCCGGTCGTGTCAGCAATGGAAACATTAAAGGCTGATGACACTTAAGCTAATGCATAAATTCAACTTCATCAACAGCTTTCGGTTCGAATTCATTATTTTATCAGAAATTTTATCTTAAAATTGTTGCTTTAGTTACATTGCCATTAGCAATCTCTGTTGCAAATAAGTCTGAACAACATTGCAAAATTTCGGTTCAAGAGGTGAGATTGCAGTTAATTACCTACCTACTAATAACTCAAAACTTCAATGACCTGCATTTCCACAGACTGATGAATTAATTCATCAAAAAATAAAAGCATAATTAATTAAATCTATCTTTGCATACTTTAGCTGAGCATCTTCAAATTTAGATGCAGTATCTGCCACGTATATACGCTGATTACGTGTGAAAAGATACAGTGTTATAAAAACTTAATAATTTATGTAAAATCCATAACGGTTCGTTATGCAAATTAGTAATTAAAGCCTAATTAAGACTGCTAATGGCAAGTCGTCGTGTGGAACATTCGCGATATCTGAACATCGAGTTTTTAGAATTGCCTATTGTATAGCTATTGGTTGACATAATATGGATGTGTGCAACAGAACAGAAAAATAAAACGCCTGTGTGTGTGTGGAACCTATAGCCACATTACGCAAATTAGTTTAAGTGTCATGTGTTTACTTCACGTGTTCCATCGTCGATCGCATCAAAGCTTATCATCAGGTGAGATAGTGGACAAACCCGAGCCTATCAATCATCTCTACTCTCGAAGAATTACGCAGAGGTGGAGGTCCCTATACTACACATGACACCAGAAATTTATTTATTTATAAAAACTTTATGCAACATACAGGTACATGGGGGGACTTAATGCCTGAGGCATTCTCTACCAATCAACCGAGGTGGTGGAGAGATAACATGGCAGGTGCATAAAAAATAGAAATAATTATTGAAGTAATATAAATGATGAGAATGACGATGTCTGTTATTGATGTAAACGTTTCAGTTCCATGTAATAGTGCTGATTCGAGGCAGATTCGACGACATGTGACGTCCACCAATCCGCACTGGGCCCGCGTGGTGGATTAGAGCCCATTCCCTCTCTCACAGAGAGGATGCCTGTGTCCCAACAGTGGGAACATTAAAAGCCTGATGATGATGCATACTTGCTTTACTTTCGACCCATCGACTCGACAAAGGAGAAGGAAATACATGATCCCCAGTGTTCATTTTAAATCAACTTTTGCTAAGAGACAGTACGCCAGGCAATCTTCTCACTTATATAATTTGATAAATAAGGAATTAAATGTTTATCCACTTTCGTATCGAGACTGCAAAATTGCTATGACTGAATGGCTAAAGACAAAAACTTATGACGAAATTGAGAATATAGTCCAAACTATAAGTTCGTAAATATTAATAATAATCGATTTTTATTAACTGAGACTACTCTTCCTCACTAACACATAACTTTCCACTACTATTTACAAACCATATGCCTACTATCATTAAACACATATACTCACACTCACTAACACTCACACACATCATTACACACCTTCACACTACAGCGCGTCTTTAATTAATCATTACCTACTTTGTTCAAGTTTTACTTTATATTTTGATTTATATCACTTTTTCTTTTTTGTTTTCTAATACCTATTGTAATGAAATGTCTATTCAATAGCCTATAAAAGTTGCAACTTTTGGAAAAGCGGAACTGCCTAACACAAGTATATTTCTTACTTAAAAGGAAATTCCCTAAAAACCGAATGTAATAGTATTCTTAAGTTATTGAAATAAACTTTTATTTATTTATTTATTTATTATTTACTTGCTATCAACCGGGCACAAAACCTGCTCCAGGCTGCTACTGAGGTAGTCCAACACTACTTTGACCGATCCGGCAATCGTAACAATGCATACCTCATGCATAGTGCTCGCGACCACTAGACCTGTAGGTTGTCGTAAAACAAACGATAAGGAAACAGCTCTATTGTAATAAGTTAATGGATAGTTGTCACTCGCGAATGTCGCACAGGCGACACGGCTGTCGAGGCAAAGCTTGCCTCTCCTCGATAATTACCGCTGTCGCCATGTCACTCACATGATTATCGGATTCTATGCACTAGTTAGCGACATTGCGAACCATGTTTTATGTTAGGAAATTCTTGGGGTTTTGAGACCGATTGTACAATGTGTTCGGCTTCACTGATAGTAAGATTGTTGTATGTCTGGGCTAGCTTTCTCTTAGCCTTATATGGCTACAGCCTAAGTGTTTTTTTGGTTGGAAGAAGATATAATTGTGTGATGAGTTGGGAATTGGGATACGAGCAAAACAAAGATGGTGATCATAATAATGACAGTAGACGATACTGGATTGTTTAAAATCTATTTATTTTTGTAGAATCTTAAAAAGCTGGTTTAGCACACTCATTGTTTAATTTCAATATGTTTGACAAAAGGTCGACCAGTCTAGGAAGGCATTATTCATATCGTGCATGACATATTGTTATTGTTGTTCTAGATTGGTTGGTTGGTCATCAAATAATTTAATGTGACATTCCAATAGATATGTTTTTTTTTTAATTAAGTCTTCAAATGGTTATCTTAAGTTCTTGACAACCTAGGATGTCTGAGCCTCAATGTAATCAATAATAACGATATTAATTAGGAAGTCGTATGACGTAACTCTCTGCCCATTTTGGAGCCGCTACCGTCCCAGCAGACTCTGAACTACACTGGCCTTCAAAATTTAGTACTTAGTTTAGACGGGCTGTTGCCCGCAACTCCATATATATCTAAGCGCGTATTTTGCGTACTTAGCAAACTTTTGAAATTGCAATTTCTCCTAAACTATAGAAGTCAGATCGTTGTTTTTTTTTGAAATTATAGTTTAATAAACGTTAGTAACGTTTATTACTTAAAAAAAGATAGAAACTAAAAACTTATGTAGATTTTCATTAGTGTGTGTATCAATGTTTCCTTACTATTTTCGTGAATCTACTGTTTGTACGGCACCCTCAGTGCGATTTTTCAAATAAGCTATTATTTGAGATAGAATTAATTCTTCAGTTGTAAAAAAGCAATATGCAAGTAGTATGAGGAGAAGAATATTTCCAACCCAAAATTCACTGAAATTAATTAAGTGATGAGATTAAATATTATGGAAGGTGTTCAAAGAGCTGGGACGCGCGGTCCCAGACTTTTGCGGAGCCTGTCTAAGTGAAGACGGACGGCGGGAGGCGCGGCGACAACGGCAACGGCGTCATCATAGCGGCAGTGTGTGCTCTCGCTTTGTCTATGGATAGGGTGGAGGAATGATTGCAAATTGCAAGGGTTTTAAAACTAGAATACCACCAGCCCGTTTACCCAAAATCCTGGATAAGAAGAGCGGACACCTTAAGTTATTGTAAATCAGGCTTTTATAAACCTTTATCATACAAAATATATTAGAAATAAAACCGACTACGCAAAAATTATGACCTCCGTTTCTCAAATAAAAAAAGTTTATTTCAAAAGATCAAAATCCTCGACTGCTTAAGAAGCGAACTAAAAATATATAAACAACCCTTTCCTTCTGATAATAAAGGATCACTTCGTTGTTCGTCTGTCTGTCTGTCAAGACCCTTTTTTCAGGAACACATAATTATTTTGGTGAATGTAGGTAGCTGTTTGTACGGAACCCTCGTGCTCGAGAGTCCGACTCGCACTTGGGCGGATTTTATCCTGTAATTTCGCCTGTATAATGGGTGCAGGTAGGCCATACAAAAATTTCATTGGTGCGAGAATCGAACCCGCGACATGCTACGCAGCAGCCAATAACTCCAAAGCCCAATCAGTGCGCCAACCGTGCCGTCTATCTATTCGGTACCAAACTCGATGTTGAAATCAAAGTATAGCAAACTCACACAACCTTTACACATTCACCATCAACGTTTATATATACTGTTCTGTAAGTATTCATATATCTGATTTCCAATCATTTAAATTATAAATTAACAGAATCGAGAATAAATTAACACAAATATCCTGTCGATTATGATTAATTTACGAATGCCAGCTTTACTAAACAATTTTTTTAGCGTTAAACTCTGAACTACAATAAAATTTAATATATTCATTTATTTTATGTAGCAATATCAATCAAATATTTAAGATAATGAAGTCACAAGGTTTCCTCTAAATTGTCCAAGTTAAATTCGATATTAAAACTAGCGACAGAGCGCGGCTTTTTCTTAAAAAAAAAACCTATTACGTTTTGTATGTCAGAGTTGTTCGACTTTATTGTGTTTATTTAAATGGATATTTATATTACGTCTTATAAAAGAAACTAAACACCGGATTTCGTTGAACTCTTCTTTTTTGAGACTGGGCTTGAATGAAACACAATAATACCTCCGTTTTAGTATGATGCACTACGAGTAGTATCATTTCTTCTTGTAAATATAACTTTGGTTAAGTGTTACAATAATTCATGTGCACATGTCGCACATTTTTTGCTACAGCATTTTGCTTTAAAACTTACCTAATATTTGAATGTCCAAAATAAAAACTGCCCAATTTGCCGCAACGTATCTAATTTATAGAACCGGTCGCGAATGATTCAGTAATTCTATATCTAGTTTGTGTATCAACAATAATAAATAGGATATAGCAACAACGCAATATCACATCCGCTGAGGAATTAAAATATATCAAAATATATCAGTCTGCAGTAAGTGTGAACGTTATGAATATAGCAACGGTGATGCAACAAGATTGATGATGGATGGTGCTAGCTTCTAGCTGCTATACCATTCTCTTATACCACTCTAGCTAATCCAATAACGTAAACTAAGCTTCGTAAGTCTAACTAAACGTAGGATATTTAATTAAAGCAAGATTGTTTTGATAGATAAGCTTGTACGTATTACTTCACTATAATCTTAAGTTGAGAGAAACGAGAAGCGTGAACCGACCGACTACGGAGGCAGTCGGCGTCTTTTGCAACCTAATCGTGCCTAGTTACCAACACTGACAATAGGAAATGCACTGCGTATACGTAACTTAAATTAGTAAATTTTTCATAGTAACTCCATATTACGTTACTTTATAAGATAATTTTATAACGAGCGTACGTACGTAACTTGATGTGCTACAATGATTTGCTAGGGTGGCATCACTGTAAAGGTACACGTCCAAGTAAAGCGGTTTCGGTGTCACTGACGTCGCGACCCTGCAGATTCGCGGAGAGTAGGTCCAGCTCCCGCCCTGACGTGTCAAAACTATCATAGTTCGATTGTAAAAAAGGGGGAAAGTCCCACCTACATCTGTCCCTTACGCACACTCAAAATAACCTTTCTCTAAGAGCTTATGGTCATATCCATGAGCGGCGCGGGCGGGTAGTACGCGTCACTTACGCGTTCGATTCATACCACTGCTGCCGCCGCGACTGCAATCGAAATGTGCCCCATATATTTCCAATGTCGCTGCGTTAGTAACGCCGGAGGGTTTTGTTCGGAAGTCTACCATAAGCCGTCTGATGGCTCGGATCATGGAAAGGGCATTGCGTCACATGTTTGACGTTTTCGTCGAAAGATTACGAAAGATCGTAAGTTCGTGCGTAGGTCTGTGTTGGGTTATGCGGCTAACCAAATAGGTGCTGTATCTGATATCTTATCAGATCAAGCACGATATGGAAGGTGCTGAGGCCGTGCTGTTCATGTGGTGAGTGGAGTAACTAGCCCAGAGGCTATCAGAATAGCCCATAGTCTAAGTACTTAAAGGGTACTTTATAAGATGCAAGGTGGCAGAAAAGTGCAAAATTCGCGCTTTTGCGCGTGCATATTTCATATACATATTATAAAAGTAAACCTATTCTTCATAGGCATAAATGCCTACATGGCGATAAGACATATCCATACAACTAAGTAATGTAACACACAGAACCAATATTAATGATCTAACCCTGAAACCTACCGCAAGTAAGTATGTCACTTAAATTGTGTATCAGTGAATACAAAATCTACGACATGTCAAGTATTATCACAGCATTATCTCACTGGCTACACTAAAGCACTAATATTAAAGTATGCAACACGAACATATGTTTGCCCCAAACATTTGGCCATACGTGTCATTATTTTTCATTGCAAACAAACACGAGAGAAACGTATCACGAACTCGATTACTGTTGACCATGTGAAGATTGTACATAGATATGTATACCTGTACGTGTACATAACTACATATGCTTGAGTTCACGAAAAGGTTACATTTACACGCTCAGTAAGTTGTCGTGTTGGCTCCTAGTAAATAGAGATACAAATACATGATTACAACAATGTTAATTATGTTATAGTCAGGTATGATAGCTATACTACAAACAACCAAGGTATGTCACATAAATAGGCCCAAGTGACGCAAATTTTCCCAAATATCCTGTTGTTTATTAACGAAATTGCAACGAAAATACATGATTACAACAATGTTAATTATGTTATAGTCAGGTATGATAGCTATACTACAAACAACCAAGGTAGGCCACATAAATAGGCCCAAGTGACGCAAATGTTCTCAAATATCCTGTTGTTTATTAACAAAATTGCAACTGCATTGAAAATACATGATTACAACAATGTTATTTATGTTATGGTCAGGTATGATAGCTATACTACAAACAACCAAGGTAGGCCACATAAATAGGCCCAAGTGACGAAAATTTTCTCAAATATCCTGTTGTTTATTAACGAAATTGCAACTGCAATGAAAATACATGATTACAACAATGTTTTTTATGTTATAGTCAGGTATGATAGCTATACTACAAACAACCAAGGTAGGCCACATAAAAAGGCCCAAGTGACGCAAATGTTCTCAAATATCCCGTTGTTTATTAACAAAATTGCAACTGCAATGAAAATACATGATTACAACAATGTTAATTATGTTATAGTCAGGTATGATAGCTATACTACAAATAACCAAGGTAGGCCACAAAAAGAGGCCCAAGTGACGCAAATTTTCTCAAATATCCTGTAGTTCTAAGTAGTCTAAACCTTAAGTTGTTATTGACGAAATTGCAACTGCATTGAAAGTAGCTGGTTCGAATATGCGTTTTGTCGATGGCTGTTTTCCTGTGCCAATATGGTGAAAATTATCGTAACCAATAAGACCTTGTTGACAGCGTTATACCACAATAATAGCCGGCATTTTTAATAAAATATATTAATAACTCATAACATAAAGCTTTTTCACCAAAAATAAACCGAATTCCAAAGCAAAATACTACAATGCAATGTGCTAAATAACGAATAGCGTATCGGATGGTGTATTGTGGAATATTACCATGCTGTATTATTACAGCGTGTGTTTATTTTCTCGAAATCAACGGGTTAGCTTCCTAGCTAGGAAGGTAGGAATATTGATTGTTCAAAAATCCAAAGATGCAGTTTTAGTTTTTATTAACATCGGAGCCGATACTCCTTTAAGCGTTTGTCGCTATTCCTCATAGGTTCGAATTAGATCATCCACTTAAAAAACTTACCGACTTAAAAGTAATTTAGCAATCACAATCAGCCTAAGTTTTTTTCAACTTTTGTGAATTTAGACTAGCAAAATGAACCCTTTAAAGGATCATGGTTTTGGACGCCACCAAAATGTAGTACATTGTTGATGTAATTATTAGATATCATAAGTTTATTTTTCAAAGCTGGGGCATTATAGATATTTTATATCTTTATAAGTATAAGTTTGCTTTATAAGAACACAATATCAAATATAGATTTTGAACGCATCTGTTATTATTAACGTTACTAGAGAAGTCCGTACTTTAACTCAGATATAAATCGATTTTATTTTTATTCGAATTAAAATCACAGCCAATGTAATTTTTTTTAAAGTAATGTTTTTACATCTAATATCGATACTACATAAATTGATCGATTACGTGGCTTCCCTATTTTTGTCAAGTAATATAACTAAAAGCAAGATTGACAACCTCTTTTGCCGTTGCTTCGCTCCCGTCCCGTCCCTTAGGAACCGCTTTTTTGTATAAAAACTTATTACAATAAAATACAACCGCCATCCAAAAAGTAATCTTTCGCTCAGGAAGTTGACATCCTTTGTGAATAAAAAGCTAAGCAAGCAGTAAGTAAGGCCACTTATTGCTACATAGCCCATGAGTAATATCGTCCAATTTCAGTTCAGAATGGTAAGCGTTGCTTGGGTACACCGTACGAGTACGACCGTGCCAAAAAAATTATTTTACAAGAACTCTAATAGTAATAAAGACAATACAATACAATATTGAGAATCTATAACTAAGGCAACTAAGTAATATTATCAAAAGGTCAAATTGATTTTTCTGTCTCTAGAAGAAAGTAGATCTGTACAAGAAAATTCTTTCACTGATGCATAGATAAACTATTGCCGCGGGCAAACCTGCCACACTGCCACGGGATCCCAGCGCTAAGAAAGAATATTTGGTTCAACTAAATCTCACTACATGGCGCGATATGCACCGATTTGTTATTGAATTTGTGTGTAAAACTTACATTTTCTGGAATTGAACATAAAAATTGTATGTTCTTGTTTAATCAACTATCATAAGCACAAACATTATGGAATGTTTGGCTCTTAATTCATATTTCAAAGATTATTTGAGTGGATCGTTTAAAATTGATTCTAATAGATGGAGCGGTTTTAAATCTCTGAGGCATTCCACTCGATTCTTTAAATTTGTATTGTAACACATTTCGGTGCAATGAAACTGTAAAACTTGCAAAAATAATACTATAAAACAAATTGTCACTGAATTTAAAGAAACAAATATTCACGCACCGAGTAAACCCTTTTACTTGCAAGTCCCTGCTAACACCATTGCATCTATCTATCGCCGTGGAAAGGAACCGAACGCGATCGATGTACACAAATAATCAGACGAAAAACGCTAGTTACGTCGGCACGGTTTCTTTGTATGGGAAGGCATCTACTAGTATTGTTTTATCTGTGCTGTTGCTGAGTGCCACAGGTTTTTTATCCCGGAAAATGCACAGTTACTGCTGGGTATGCCACGGGAAAAAATAAGCTATTATATTATAATTTTCGGATATCAAATATATGAATAATATGTTCGGATATCAAATATATGAATAATATGTTCGGATATCAAACACATATACTAATATAAACGTGAAAGTTTGTGAGGATGGATGGATGGTGGATAGATGTTTGTTACTCTTTCACGCAATAACTATTAGCTATACAGAAGTATAGCTTATCCATCAGAATAAAACATAGGCTATAATTTATAAAGATATTGCGTGAAGTATTAATACCTCGCTGGTGGAGCCGCCGGCGGCAGCTAGTATATGAATACATCCTTTACCTACATCACCTGTTACAATAACAAATAGGAAACTCTACGTACCTACTAGTTACGTAGGTCAGATTCAGTGGCCAAGTGTAAATTACGCCTAAACCAGGCAATTTACGAAATATTGACATGCAAGTAAATATCACCTTAGCCTTGGTGCGCACGTGCGGTCGTATGCGCCTGCGCAGGGCGGCCAGCAGCCTTCACACGAATCGGCCATGTTTCTTCATATTTCGCAGCTTCATCCGGCATTTATACCGAGTTCTAAACGTCATTTTGTGAGCAGAATCATATGTAGAGTTTAGAGCAACCGAAATAGTAGCTAAAGTTTTGATGAAGTTTTTTTATGTTTTAATAAATATGCATCAACAAACAGCAACAAAGGTATAGATAAGTGATGTGACATGCTAGATTAGCAGTCGGTACCGTTTTTCATGTCTTAAAACTGTTGTCGCTGGTGGACATGGACATAATTAACTACTCGAATGTTCTCGAAATGTTATAACGAAAATTGTTCTTCAAACATACGAGTAGTCACCCAAAAAGGGACTATCTATGTCCATTAACGCCCATCTTGGGAGCTTGGGTTAACTAAGTGACAGATCAAGATAATAATATAAAATCCACACATTCCGTAAGAATATCTTGATATTTAAGGAAAGTAAAAGATTCCAAGACCGATATGACGTCTGTGACAGAAACTCCTAATTCCCAGAACTGAAATAAATGCATTTTTGACTTCTTGTACACCATTGCGTTGCGTTGAATCTAACACATTTTTCATAGACGCGCCCACGTTGCCTCAACAGGACTACTTAGTAAAGCTAAAGCGTGTTACTAAAACAACGTACTTACTAGTGCCGAGCATTTTTACAACCGACTGAGCATGACAACTACAATAAACATTATACGTCCGGAAAACTTTAATTAACACTATTATTTTGTAGCAATGTTTAACGACTCCTAAATAGTGTTCTTTAGTAAAATACATAGAATTTCCTCGACCTGTTTACGTAAACTTCCTTCTGACTATGTAGAAAGGCTATCAAAACTAGTAGGAGCAACGACCACGGCCCAAGCGATGTCGTAACTTTACTTTAATAGTGAAAAGTGACAACTTTCCAAAGAATTATGGCCATGCTTGGCTGTATGAAATATGTAGTTCAAAGTGTTGTTAATGTTGCGAAATCATTACCCATTTGCTAATACCCGATTTGGTATCTCACTAATACCAATTTGGATATAATTTTATATTATAATGCAAATAACTTAGCAGGCAGGTAATTAAGTTACACGAAGTCCATTCGTTTTTACAAAGTTGATTGAGTCTAGAAGAAAAAGCAATTCCTATTCACTATAACTGTAACAGTATTATTGTTACCGTTTTTCGGTTTACACCATGTTCATTGCTTTTTCATGCGCTGCAGTGTCGTAAGCGCATGCGTCGATTGTAAAGTCGTTCGTACTAGTTTATATTATCTGTGGTGCTACCGATCGGGCTGCATGCAACCTGCCTTGCAGCAAAATCGTCGCGGACGCGCGGACACACTGCAGCCGATACCTACTCATAATTAGCTAATCGCCCCATTGCACAATTAACCAGACAGCCTCAACTGTCTCAACTAATAGGTACCTAGATATTAAGGCAAAATTGAAACAGGTCGGACATTAAATATAATTTCATACAGTTTTTCTAGTATCGCGGCTCATTAAAACAGTATCGAGTATTTAGAATCCAGCGACTGCTCCACCGTGGGAAATGGGCAGGCGTTGTTTATTCACCGAATGTTTTATTACTCTAGATACAAGACTAGATTGAATTGCCTAATAAAAATATGACAGCAATTTTGCACTGTGTCAAAGCGTCTGAGATACATTGAGAAAAACAAATGATTAGGTTCAATGGTCTCAGTAACTCAGTACAAATTACAGCTAAAACTTTTCTTCTCGGTGACGAGGTGACGAGGTTACGTAGCCTGAATGCCTACTTTTAGGACAAAAAATCGTCGCAGTTGTCGGTCTCGTAAGCAGCCTGGTGGCGCGTCACGCGTGGCGTAGCGCGCGACACTGGCGTGGTGCGCCTCACGTCAGTCACGTCTGTGTTTCTTTCTTGTAGTTTAGGCAAGTTTTGTGCTCTCGCAATAATTTAATTGACACTTGCTGACATTCATTTTGTCGTCCTAGTTTGACGCAAAAATTGCAAACATTTCCCGCCAAATGACGACGCGTAATAAATCATCGAAGCAACAAAAGGCCCATAGAACTTGCGTACGATTGTAAAAAATACGATCGCATTGACGCAATGATTATTCAATTCCAATTGTCTTGAGCGAATGGCACCCGCAGCAGTTAGCCAGTAATTAAAGCACACTAAAAGAATTTAAAGTTAAAAATTAACTTATAATTCGATTTCTCTTTGTTACTTTACCTTGTATCTTGAATTTAAGTAGGGAAAAGGGTCGAGAGATTTAGAACATTACTTAATACAAGGCATAATATATGCGGATGGCTCGATTATCTAAGAGTTACCCGGTGTCAATGACATCTACATTATAATGAAATATGAGTGACCTAATGCCTTTTACAAAGAGGCGCGAGAATGCTTTGAAGAAACTGTTTTATAGACAGTTTGCAAATGTACATAGTACTCGGTTGTATTTTGCCAGTTATAGAACATTATATGCAAGCGTATTAGATGAAGACATAAGGCTGACAAAGTTAATGCCTTATTAAGGTAAATTACATTATGTTAACATTTGTTTACAGGGCACTCTAATATGCAACGTGTTTCACGCCGTGTTCGTAGAAGCAAGGTCATTCAACCATGGACAAGCAGTGAACCTATAAATACTAGTCGCTTCCCGCCTTATCTGGCAACTTGTATTTTGGCCAGGCTCTCGCAACTAGAGGTCGTTATCATTTCGATTGGTAGCGGCGCGGCAGACGACTTCATTTGAATCATTTACTGCGAAGAATGCCGTGAAACAGATAGCTGACCTGAATCCCTTCTAGCACCTCGTGCTGTACTATCACCAAACACCAATCTAATCATAGTCAACATTTAAGGAATTTATAAAAAACATTTTAAAATATTTTCAATAAACCACTTAACAAAAGAAAATATTTGTTAATAGGGTCATTAGAAAGATTACTATCTGGGAACATAAGAATAAGCTGTCCATTATTATAAGTTCCAAGCAGCGCTGATAAGCAGTACAAATACGGATCTAAAATTTTCATATAGCGATATAATCAAAGTAACCTTCCTTGGCGTAACTTAGAGAACATAATTCAAGTTTTCAACAATCGTATTGTTATCGAATGTATCTTAGCGGCGCGGGCGCAGCCGCTCGAGGTCAGGTGCGGCTGCTGCTGCGGGGAACATCGCATACCATTCAACAATAGACACAGTTGTTATAGTACAATTATCAGAAATATATGACCGCACGTCCTCACGTCCGCACATCGCGGGTTGACCTGCGAACCGCAGGAGCACTCAGTCAATGTCAAATGTGGGCTACATGATGTGGTTAAATTGAATTTATCTTTTTCCACGGTTGAAAACATCAGTATGTGCTCCTCCGTCCTTGTGGACTTCTGTCATCACTCCCGTCAGTCACTTTACATTTGGTGTTTGTCTTTGATATGAAAATAAATAATGAATGTTTTATCCCTTGAATGGAAGCCTTTTCAGTAAACTTTACTGACTTTACCCATCCAGACTATGTGCCTGTCACCCTACAAAAGTTTCATAACATTAAGTCATAGTACTGTATTATAGTTATGTTTCCTCCATGTAGTAGTGGAGGAGTCTTTTGCCAAATCAAAACACTACTTGGTACTAATAAGAAAATCAAATCAAATAAAAGATCCAATCCCTAACACTGCTCGTTCCGGGAATCAAACCTAAAACCTTAGCTAAGCAGATGCTCAATAGCTGTACCTATGCTATTATTGTTTCTGATTTGTTTATTTAACCAAAATCAGAAGAAGAAATCAGTTACGGAGAATACCGCAAGATTCAAGGTCTGAATTTCAACAAATTACCATCTACAAATGAGAAAAATTGCATTTTTTTAATATCTCTTTGGTGTGCAATGATTATATACAACAGCAACAAAAAGTTTAAACCACTCACAGTTTCCGAAAGAGCCCCAAGCATGTTTTACACCAGTTAAAATTTACTTCCTGTTGCATGAAATGTTAACGATAATTTGCGACACATAAGTACCTATTTATTTAATTCTTCTATTGTTAGCCTGGGTTCTGTGAGTTGAATATCATAATTCTAGATATAATAATAGTTGCTGGACAAACTACTCGTGCCACTTTAAGGAATGCCATAAATAGCCGCTATTTCTGTCAGTTACGAGCTGTCTCCTTATCAAGCACTTGTGATAAGGGAACGCCTAGTATTAAGAGTCAAACAAAAGTACACCCGAGTTATGCCTAAGTTCTAGTGCCAAATCTCAGTCATCTTACATACAATCACAAACATACATGAGCGAGCTTTATTTTGGAATTGCATACACGTGTTTGTCCAAATTAAGAGTATTATGGAGTGTGTACACTTTTTGTTTGCGATAATTACAGTGACACGAACCACTATTATCCACTAAAGCGGATACAGTCATGTGCATTACGTACCTATTATTAAATTAATCGTTACAAGCACTGTGAATGTTGTCCGCACAAGACACAACCTTACGAAGGACAATGTTCCAATAGTTCAACTAATAAGTGCTAACCAACGCGCACCAACCAGTTTTATACAAGTACAATACAAAAACATAACGTTCGCACACCAATTTGTTTGTGATAATTACCTAGCTGTTAAGTTTCATGAACAATTAAAACTATTGAATAGTAACAGAGTGTCGAATCGAAGAAATTTCACGATTTTTAGACAGTTGGGTAACGATGCGTTCGGTTACGTTTGTTATCATCGTGAAGAAGCACCAGAGGAATGATGTCGTAGCGAGAGGTCAAGGGTAGGCCGCGGCTGGTGTGTTAAGAGGCGCCCGCGCCGGCGTGAACTATGAACCGATCTCGAAAGACAGTGCGTGTGAGGCCTGCGGTGACCCCCGACACCACGCGAGCCTCAGCCGAGATATTAACCCAAATAGTGCTCAACTGTCTATACTAATGAATATTGAGCAAAAAACCAATGTGAATACGACAGATGACCGTTGAGAAGAGGTCAACACAGACTCAGTGCGTTGACTTTCAACAGGAATTCTAGCGGCGATTGTAAACACGACATCACTTACATTTGCCAAACATTTTGTTCACTATTGAAACGAGACGGAGAATTTCATGCATCAATGATTCTAACGATTCCAATTACTATGTCAAGAGTTGTTTAAATTGTGTTGTGTTGCGTCCACAAGGTTGCAATGTCAATATTAACAAGCCTATCTATGAGCTGTCGGGACGTATGATACAGACTTCATTATAACCTATTATTAAAAATAAATTGGCCAAGCCTTCTCCGGATTCGGATATTCTCAGCCAACGACATAATAAATCATACAAATTAGCGCGTCCGCAGCAAAACATTTTAGCTATTATTTCCCAAGAGGACGTAGCGGATGAATCGCTTTTGTCGCGAATTATGTACGATTATTGAAGAAAAATGCATAACATCGTGAGTTACTCAAGCGGGTCAGTCACACAATGTCAACTTAATTTGCTGTAGCAGCCTCCATTCAGTCAGATGTCGGTCTCTCGAATGTAAAAGTTTAGATAATCTGATGTTTGAAGGTCGCTAGTTTTGAAATGTAATCCCCTCGAGCTTTATAAAACCTGACTGCAGCTCGGCTGGCGAGTAGCGGACTGCGGCCGAGTCCGAACTGATCACATAATTGTGATTTATGTGTTTATTAACTACAACATAGATACTGACTGCTCTGATTGATTACGGACTAAACACGTCATTTTAAATGATGACTATAGTAGAAAAGCTTTCTGTTTTTGAGGTGTTGCGACAATTAGTCTTACAGTTATGGATTGTTGTGAACAAATAACAAGTGTTTAAACAATTGTTGGCACGAATTGTCGTGTCGGGCTCTGAGCACTAACACTAGTGTCGAAATCGCCTTTCGTCGAACGCAATTTAAGAAATTATGTTCGACATCATTTCGACAGTCTACTCGTAACTCGAATCTAGTTGGGTATCGTGGATAATTATTATGTATTGGATGTTAATGACTTCGATGATGTCGAAATTTTGCATGTTACCTTTGGAATTGTTTTGTGATCCGAAGATTATTTTTGAGTACAGTATGAAAGGGCTGTGGATACAGTGTCAAGCGGGTGCTGACCTTTGTAATTTTCACATTCAAAAGTACAAATATATCAACCGTTTTCAGTCAGAAGAATTGGTCTTCAACAATAATATCATGGCAAAATATATAATAGCATTATTACTTGTTATCATAGTTACGTCAGTTTGCGCAATGAAAAATCTACGAATTGAACTAACCTGGTTGGCATTTAACCGAGCCTTGAGAGAGCAGTTAAGTCGTAACATTGAAAAGAAGGGAGAATAAAAATAAACACCGATAAAATACTGTAAGTCACACAAAGAGGTGTGCAGGCTGAAATTATATCAATAACGTATTTTTTGCTCGCAGTAATGTAATGCTATATTGTCAAGGTAAGTACTTTGCAATGTTTTTAAAGACATAAATTTTTACTAAGCAACTTGGCCTCGCTCGTATCAATAAGATGTTAAAACGAGATTAAGAATTGAGTAATTAAATATGGGTTGTTACAAAAAACGAACGATATCAATGTTTCCGTTCACTATGACTTTTAATTTTGAGGTTAAAAAAGCTATTAGTTTGTAGTGCTACTCGTTTGTTGCTATTTTTTTGTTCCGTAATTATTTATAAACGATAGATATAATTAAGTAAGTATATTTAATGGTTTGTTTCTGTTTGCCAAATACTTGTGATTTAAATTGTAACATTAGGTAGGTGCTTTTCATCTTAGATTTGTCTTTGGTGGTCATTTGTGATTTGTCTTTGTCGCTGTATCCTATTGTATTTAAATTATCGAGTTCTAGATATGTTTTTTGTATAAATCATAAATATAATATTTAATATTAATAATGTATACATATTCATTATTAATATTAAATAGCTATGCATTCTTCATCAAGGTTAACAAAAACGGCATCGATTGTTATAACGATTTTACATCGCAGATATTATGTATTTACAACGTTGTCTCATTTTTGACATTTAGCCAGTCAATATCTTTACTAAACACACAGTATGGGCTACAGCAAACCGCATTTTGTCAATATATTGTTAAATTCTGGGAATTTTACAAAGATATGCAAAATATTATATCACGTGAACTCAACTGGCCATTCAAATTGGAACCAAGCAAAAGAGGTAAACCACACAGCAGGTAACTAATAGTCTCCATGCCTTTGCTTCAGCCATGGATCACGCAAGAGGAAAACATAAAGCACAAAAACAAAAAATAACACTAAAACGTATATTCTTACAATTCACACAAAACTTCTTGATGGAATTTCCAAAAAATAACATTAAAAAATATATTAGCAAGGTTTCCTTAATAGCATATTTTTTTCGTACGCTACCGCTACGATTGTGTTGGGCTACGCAATGCTACGAACGTGCTACGCCGCTGCGACGTAAGTACTACGCTGCTGGTAAGAATTTGCTACGCTGCCGATACGCAGCATGTATTTCTGTGACCGCTTAGCTCTGCCTGGCTTCACAATTAATTTTCACGTGGTTTTTACCCTTTCTAGAGAATATATTCCAGAATATTTGCGAGTCTGTTACATTTGCCTTGATATAATTAAAAAATCTCCATTTCAAGTCGGGAAAACCGTGTGAAGCAGTGGCATCTAACTAGTCGATTTATAAACAACATTGAAATAGTAATTGTTCCTTATTAGTAGCATTCATGGCAGAATCTACGTCCCACTATTCGGCTTTAGACTGGTATACGTATTTAAAGAAATGAGTCAACTGTTTTCCCATAAAAAGCTCTATCAATAGGGCATAAAAAGTGGTCCTGGTTTGAAAGATAGACTATAGTAGACTTGAATTGATTATTGTCTGAACAGCAGTCATTTATCTGCCGCAGTAATAACTTGAAGACAAAGCAAATATTTGGTCCAGAGAGGATAATGTCATAATTGACCAGTTTTGGTAGGTATGTTAATTGTTTGTTTTGGATCTGCACAATTTTTTGTAACAGAATTTCAAAGAACATATTAGGTTGATTGAAATTCTGGAGGATGATCTAAATTTGTGCTCCAATTACTAATCTTATTTTTTTTTCCCTATAATTGGCATTTTAGCCTCCTATCAACATCATCATATCTTCACATCAGTATTCGCCGAAGAGTTAGGTAGAGATGTACTAGGTACCTACAGTATACCCACATTGCACCAGACAGGCTGTCAAAAATATACAAAATATGTCTATTGGCTCGATAGCCATAAGATACTTGTAAACAATCAATTATTTTTTTTTTAAACTGGGTGTGATAGGTATCTGCGCTCGTTGCGTGGGCACAGTGCCTCTACGGGTAAACGAGATGCGCAGCTAAATATCAATATATTTAAGGTTATTTTAAGAATATTACGTCTCTAGTCGTATCACCAAGTGATCTTGTTTATAACAGACCCAATTTATATACACCTATTCTCCACTCGACTCAGTCGCAATAAAAACTATAAAAGACCCTCGATTATAACATCACACCTATATTCGCGAAGGGTTAAGCAGAGGTGCACCTATCGTACGTCCACATTTCGCCAGTTATGTGTAACTAGCTTCTGCCAGCGGCTTCGCCCGCGTGAAAGGCCAAAATTATCCCAAGGGAACAATTCCCGGGATAAAAAATATCCTATGTGCTATTCTTGACTATAATCTATCTCTGTGCCAAATTTCATCCAGATCCGTTCAGGCGTTCTGGCGTGGTTGAGTACACACATATACACATACAATTTTTTTTTTCATTCTTATCCTTCCTTATCCTTATATTATATTACATAGTATAAAACAAAGTCGCTTTCCGCTGTCTATCCCTATGTATGTTTATATCTATAAAACTACGCAACGGATTTCGATGCGGTTTTTTTAATAGATAGAGTGATTCAAGAGGAAGGTTTATATGTATAATATAATACACGCAGGCGAAGCCGCTGGCAGAAGCTAGTTTATAATATAAGTAAGATAAGATAGGTGCGAACCTATAGCCATCAACCGGGCTCAGTTCCAGACTCCGGCTGCTACTGATAAATTCCAGATGGAAAAACACCAAATTCAATTAATTTAAATAAATTACAAGCCATCACCGTCAATTTGATTGAGAGGCTGACTTATGTCTTGGAATAGGTACAAGGGTTTGGGATAGGTCATCACCAGATAATTATGTACAGTCACATAGGCACCAGAATATCAATATTGAACCTTCTTTTTGGACAGTTTTGTTAGCAAAATATTCTTTGATTTACATATGCTATTTCAAATAGGTATGAAGGAATTCGAGCCATCAATTATTCTGTGTTAAAATATTTTTAAACATTCAAGTCATTATGGAGTTGTATACAAAAGTAGCGAAAAAATATCGTGTTGTTAATTATTTATTAAAGCAAAACTATTAGTAACACGAAAAAAACATGTTTCACAAATAATGTACATGTATCAGGTTTTTTTTCAATACAGTTAACCTAGCCATTATTAAGGAGTATGCTTTAGAAAGTAACCGTTTTACGGTCGCAAGCCCTGATGAGGCTGTATGCAGCTCGGTAGAGGGACTAGACTAAGGCCGCTTTTGCACCAGCAAGTAACTTGCACGCAAGTTTAAATACATTGCGGTACACAATCGAGCGATCGATACCTCGGTAGGCCAATGTAATGGTACTTGCATGCGAGCTGTTTTTCAGCTGGAAACCTGGCATAACTGCGCTTAACGATTTGATGTCAATGAATGCCATCGAACAAAATCGAATAAGAAAAAACAGAAAGTAAGTTTGAATTACCGACTCCGTATCAAAACGCATTCACAAAACGACATATATGATCAGGGGCATGACCATAAGCTCTTAATTAAGGTTATTTTGAGTGTATTTACACACACTCAAAATAACCTTAATTTTTTTAAGGGACAGATTTATATGACTTGTATACATCTGTCACTTACGCACACTCAAAATAAAGACCTTATGGTCTGATGATGCCTGATCGTCCTATTCTAAAAATGACCTAGTAGCAAAAGGTCCTACAAACAAAAGAATGGGAATGGTACAGTTATACAACACACCTACTTATGGTAGTTGGTGCGCCTATCTCAATATGATTCGAGTATACAATTTAGAATTACATTTGCACCGTTTACCAAACCACAATTATAGCATAGTCAACTATAATTTTGGTAATATCCTACTTATAAATGAAAGTAAAACGTTTAAAATAGAAGAAAGTGGACTGTTTTGATGAGACTCAGTTATACTCAGTTGACGACTACAGCACTATTATCATAAAACATGCATATTCTCGCTCATTAATTTTTCATTTGCATACAAAAGAATCGCATTAGGACTTACTTACATTGACACGTTAATTTATTATCAGAGAGAGTTATCATCATTGTCATATTGTTACACCCGGTTCCTGAATTGTAAATTTGTATAGTACAATTATTTTCTTAATGTGCCTCGACAAACTTCGTGTTTTGTCAGTCGTCGGATTTCTTTCAGTTGCCCTGTGCACCTGGTGCAGACTAAACGCTCTCAATCAACTTGGCAGTGATAGAAATCAGACGACCGACGAAACGCGAAGTTTGCCGATGGACACTAAGAAAGTAGTTGTACTGTACTAAGTTGAGAACGAATCAAACTCTACTTTAGTATGAATATTTGAAAAACCTACGCACAAAATTAGAGTTTGACCAGAAGCCTCATTGCCTGATGAATTCGGCTAAGCAAAGAGTATGAAAACGACATCATCACATCTTAGATGAGAGACGCGATGTGGATTTCCGTCTTTGTGATTTATTTATTTATATATACATTACTGTACACCAAGATAAAAATACACTCTTTCAACAATATCCTCTTTGCCATTTGCCTTGCCGAATTCATAACGGAATAAGGCTGCTGTTCTGAACTGCAAAATCTCAATGATTAAACCGGGAGTTAGCAAGAAGTGTTGATGATGGCATAATCTATATATATAAAAATGAATCCCTATTTCCCTTGGTCACGGCATCACGCGTGAACCGCCGGACCGATTTCGCTTATTCTTTTTTTGTTGTTTGTTATTGTTAGGAGAATTACCTAATGAAAAAAAAAAAAAAAATGTTACCTTACCTACATAGGTAGGGTAGGTACTCGTATGTAGGTAGGGTAGGGAAGGTAGAGTAGGGTAGTTAGGGTATGGTAGGTAGGGTAGGGTAGGTAGGTTAGGATAGGTTGGGTAGGGTAGGTAGGGTGGGTAGGGTAGGGTAGGGTAGGTAGGGTAGGGTAGGGTAGGTAAGGTAGGGTAGGTAGGGTAGTGTAGGGTAGGTTAGGGTAGGGTAGGTAGGGTAGATGAATGTTTGGTGTTTTTATGGCAAAACAAAGTTTGCAGGGTCAGCTAGTTTAATATAACAATATTAATACAGCTAAATTATTTGTGAGAAGCTCAGGACCAGTCGACGTGGAGAACTTACGGGATGCCTATATTCAGCAGTGGAAATCTTTCAGCTGAAATCAGTATGATGATGAAGAAAATCTAAACATCAATTCTACATATAGAAAAGATTAACTTTAAAAGACCTTGCATTGATTGCAATAATCGAATTTCATGAGGCCGTGGTGGTCTTATTTGGCTACGAGAATTATATTAGAAATAAATACAAATTCAAACTACATTCGCTTTGCTCCATTTAAGTAACAAACGATCCTATATCAGTGCTCAACGACTATTGCCGCCCACTTGTGCGCTTTAGATGTCATTCCAAGTTGAAACATGTCAATGGAAAAAGACATACGGCTGAGACTCGAATATCACCATAAGTAGGCTTCCGCCCTACAATCGAGGGAGTTACGTAAAGCGTACAGTCACCGGCGATTAGCGACTGTGCAATACACCCGTAAGTAGATACTGCACTTTTGACTTGATTTGTGCTAGGAATATAAATGAATGAAATACAAGTGAAGTCAAGACCCAGGAAGCGCTGGATAGATTGTGTCAAGGAAGATTTGAAGAGGATAGGAAGGAAAACATCTTGGCGAAAGGAGGCCAGTGACAGAGCGAAATGGAAGAAGATCGTTGAGGAGGCCAAGATCCACAAAGGGTTGTAGCGCTAGGAATCAATGAATGAATGCCTGCATTGGTCTAGTGATGGCAAGAGGTCTAGTGGTCTTGGCTTCGATTCAAGGCTCGGGAAAAGGGTTGTTGGGTATTTCCATCTGGTATTTTTACCCGACTGCCGAAGGAAGGTAATGTGTTTATCAGTCTATGTATGTAAGTATGTATGTATGTTCCTATGTGGCGTTCTAGAGACTAAACGCGTTGGCCGATTTTGATGATTCTTAAGTCAAAAAAAGAAAAAAATGGCGGATTTTGGGCGCCATTTTGTGGGTGAAATTTTTTTCTTCCTTACCCATCGTGTGGGGAATCAAAATAGAGGGTTTAAGGAGGTGATAGCAAAAATATATAACACTTGTATGTTTAAATGTACCTAATTCTAAAAAATAACTAAAAAGTTCTAAATAAAAAAATCAAAAAACCCGACTGATTAAAAAGCGAACTAAAAAGACGTAAACAAGAAGAAAATCATGCTGTGCAGTCGGAGGATACATCTGGTTTTGGTCAGCCAGCTCGCGAATATGTTTCATTTCCCTTTCCTCCGAGTTAAAACAATGCTGATCATTGTTTATTTTTTTTCTTCTTAACTTGAATACTTATTTATTTATTTCAAAACAAAAAAAAAGTAATAGTATCTATGCCAGGCATTTCTTAGAGTATATTGCGGTTTAAAGCACATTTTCCACTGCATCTTCGCTACGCTTGATAGAACGACTACTCGATCGCAAATGATGCGAAACGGCGTCGTCGGTGCATCAATTCTATCAGCTACCCACATGATGGCTAAATAAATGCGACATCCACTATTGTACAAGCATATAATAACTGGTATCTGTTGGATAACGTTCTTTGTAACAGCGCTATTACGTTCAATTGGTTTGGCGAACAACCATAATACATCATTGAAACAAAATATGAACGCTTAGTTTCCTAGTTTTTAACCGACTTCCCAAAAAGGAGGAGGTTCTATGTTCGACTTCAAGTTTGTTTTTTTTTTTTTTTTTTTTTTTTTTTTTTTTTTGTGTATGTTCACCGATTACTCCGTCAATTGTGGACCGATTTTGAAAATTCTTTTTTTGTTTGAAAAAGTATGTTCCGAAATTGGTCCCATTTTAATTTGGTGAAGATCTGATGAAGAACTTCGGAGATATACAACAGAACTCTTCAATAAATAACGGCAAATCTCTCGGGATTGCTGCAATCGCATGTCTGTTTGTTGTTTATAACATTTCATAACATAACATCACGCCAGTTCGCTCTTAAGGGGTAAGCAGACCTCTAATTTCACCGGTTATGTTCAATTTTCATGAAATCTATTCTTGCGAAACAGTTGCCTTACTAACTTGCCTATTAGGTACGTACAACTAAAAAGTGAAAAATAAAAAAACTTTTTGCAAAAAAATACTACCGACTTCCAAATACAAAACTACAAAGTGAAAAATAACTTAATTTTTTGAAGTCGGTGTCCATAACGCAAAAAAATGGCACCTACGAAAGACACCGACTTCAAAAAATTAAGTTATTTTTCACTTTGTAGTTTTGTATTTGGAAGTCGGTAGTATTTTTTTGCAAAAAGTTTTTTTTACGTAATTTGTTAAAGAAATTCTGCAGCTGATAGAAATTGAACAAATCGACTTTATGATTGGTCTTTCGTATGGTTTTGTTCGTCTGTCGTGCTATCATCGTGTTATCAAGTAAGTAGTTTATAGCTAAATTTTTAACCGACTTCCCAAAAAGGAGGAGGTTCTATGTTCGACTTCATGTTTGTTTTTTTTTTTTTTTTTTTTGTGTATGTTCACCGATTACTCCGTCAAATGTGGAACGATTTTGAAAATTCTTTTTTGTTTGAAAAAGTATGTTCCGAAAATGGTCCCATTTTAATTTGGTGAAGATCTGATGAAGAACTTCGGAGATATACAACAGAACTCTTCAATAAATAACGGCAAATCACCCGGAATTACTGCAATCGCATGTCTGTTTGTTGTTTATAACATTTCCTAACATAACATCACGCCAGTTCGCTCTTAAGGGGTAAGCAGACCTCTCATTTCACCGGTTATGTTCAAGTTTCATGAAATCTATTCTGGCGAAATAGTTCCCTTACTAACTAGCCTATTAGGTACGTACAACTAAAAAGTGAAAAATAAAAAAACTTTTTGCAAAAAAAATACTACCGACTTCCAAATACAAACTACAAAGTGAAAAATAACTTAATTTTTTGAAGTCGGTGTCCATAACGCAAAAAAATGGTACCTACGAAAGACACCGACTTCAAAAAATTAAGTTATTTTTCACTTTGTAGTTTGTATTTGGAAGTCGGTAGTATTTTTTTGCAAAAAGTTTTTTTTAGTATAGGTACGTAAGTAGACTCTAAAACTGTTGGGTATCAACATTGTAGAGTATTGCGACCGCAAAGTAAATATGACAGACAGTCACCTACTTCGTGATTGCGACTTTGCGACTACCGGGGGGGACCTTAGTTTTGTTGCTAGAAGTGGTTTTATGCCGTAGATAGAATACTTTTTACTGTACAGCATAAAATAGGTTTAACTACTAACTAAACAAGGTATTTGAAAGAACTCATCCTTAATTTCCAATGTTCATAAAGAAAAAGTGAATCAAAGTTATAAGATCAATCGAAACTTGGAAACTTCCTAGTAAGAAGAACCATTGTATTTTTTCATGTTTACTAGAACATCCATTTTCGGTATCTGAAAATTGGTATAAAACTGGTTGTATAGAAATTATGTACGTTAAAGACACATTAATAAAATATGTCCGAACACATCTCTGCTCGACAGATAAGTCCATTAGCAGTCGTTCTTACGGAGTTTAGTTGCGAATCAAGACGATCCTGCTTATGCAAGTCATGGTAAGAGTTCCTACACTCGCTACAACCTATCACCTGCCACGGCATAATGATCTGTGCCCTTTGCAGTGGGTCCCGTGACCCCATGCCGTAACGTGCCCGGAACGAACTCTGATTATAATTCGTATAAAAACACATTTGATAGTCAAAAAATAACTATTTGGAATTATTTAAGACCTGTCTTTAAAGGTAGTGTCACACATTAATGTCGGCAAAGTAGCCTTTTTTATTGACTTGTGGTAGAGTAAATAATTGATGGTTGTCCAAAGCACAGCGTAAAGCTGCGTAGACCTTGTATAAGGGTCGTGAAGGCGCTACATGCTCGTAGACGCTATGTAGACTAACCTAACGCTGGCGTTGCCGCTACATTCTTGTAGATGCCGCGTAGATAGCGCTTAGTCAACTACGTAAAGCCGGACAAATGCTCAATGCGAAGTTGTACAAAGACTAAAATTTAAAAACGAAATTTCAAAGTGATAAGTTTAAACTTATCTACAAATAGTCAAATTCATAAAATTGAGATTGTATTTGAAGGTAATAATAATATGGCAACTCATTTGTATACTATTAATACCGATAGAAAAGAAAAGGCCACATTGGCAACGCATTGGCACAGAAATATATCTATACTAATATTATAAAGAGGTAAAGTTTGTGGGTTTGTGAGTTTGTGAGTTTGTGACGTTGTAAGGGGTAATCTCTGGATCTAATGAACCGATTTTGAAAATTCTTTCACCAGTAGAAAGCTACATTATTCCTGAGTGTCATAGGCTATAAAAAATTTTCAAAAAAATTAGAGATCCTTATGAAAATTGCAATAATGTAACCCAAGGTAGGAAAATGTTGCCTATAAAATTCATTCTTTGGCGTGCGCTGAGAAAAACATTGATGATAGGTAAAATTGTAGGTAAGTAGGGTAGGCAGAGTAGGCAGGGTAGGCAGGGTAGGCAGGGTAGGTAGGGTAGGCAGGCTAGGCTGGCTAGGCAGGGTAAACAGGGTAAGCAGGGTAGGCAGGGTAGGCGGGGTTGGCCGGGTAGGCAGGTTAGGCATGGTTGGCAGGGTAGGCAGAGTAGGCAGGGTTGGCAGATTAGGCAGATTAGGCAGGATAGGCAGGGTAGGCGCGGCAGGCAGGGTAGGCAGGGTAGGCAGGGAAGGCAGGGTAGGCAGGGTAGGCAGGGTAGGCAGGGTACGCAGGGTAGGCAGGGTAGGCAGGGTAGGCAGGGTAGGCAGGGTAGGCAGAGTAGGCAGGGTAGGCATGGTAGGCAGGGTAGGCAGGATTGGCAGGGTAGGCAGGTTAGACAGGGTTGGCAGGGTAGGCAGGGTAGGCAGGATAGGCAAGGTTGGCAGGGCAGGCATGGCAGTCAGGGTTAGCAGGGTAGGCAAGGTTGTCAGAGAAGGCAGGATAGGCAGGGAAGGCAGAGTAGACAGGGTAGGCAGAGTAGGCAGGGTAGGCAGGATAGGCAGGGTAGGCAGGTTAGACAGGGTTGGCAGGGTAGGCAGGGTAGGCGGGGTAGGCATGGCAGTCAGGGTTAGCAGGGTAGGCAGGGTTGTCAGAGAAGGCAGGATAGGCAGGGAAGGCAGGGTAGGCAGGATAGGCAGGGTAGGCAGGGTAGGCATGGTAGGCAGGGTTGGCACGGTAGGCAGGGTAGGCGAAGGGGCAGGGTAGGTAGGTAGATAGCCAGTTGACGGGAGCGAAGCCCCGCGGGTCAGCTAGTTTTAAATAAAGATGATGTTTTAGGCTAGGATAGGCACAGATAAATTATTATTAATAGACTCACCGATAATAATAATTAGATCATTAATGCATTATAATAATGTACCTACCTATGCATGGTTTTCTGGGATACAATTCAGTTTGTCTAAAGAATTATTTTTACGTACAAAGACATCTACAAATCTCTCCACCGCGAGCAGGATGATATAATTGACAAAGTTATTGTTAAAACATTCATATCATTCCGCTGCTACAAAAATTGCAACACACCTTAATGATATAACATTTATCCACGTAGAGTCTAATAGAGAACGGTCAACGTGTTTGTATGCTTAACATGCATCTAGGTTAGCGAGTATGGATCTCCTAATTATTAAATAAACAAATATATTTGCAGTTGTGGTGACTTTGCAAGTGCCTATGTACAGAATAAACAGATCAGAAGCTAGAGGTGCACTAGGTAAAGGTACGTTATCGCCTAAAGGTGCCTATAGGTTAGTAACAGGCGCGAGCCGAACGCAGTTGTTCCGAAAGGCGATACAATCAAAACTTATCCTTGTCGGCAGTGTCCTTGTTATAGATAGACACGCCAGTGTCGGAGTGGACAGCCGCAAGCCGGCGACATCGCACACGCCCAGAGCTCTTCCTGTATTCACGTAAGCCGACATTGACATTTAGACTGTGGCCCGCGCACTCACGCACTGGTCCGCCAACAACCTACGAAAGGCCGCTTGCACTGAAAATACTCTTTGTATAATAATATTTTTAGACCAGTTGCAAAGTTCACATGCTACATGCCATACATTCGCTCGATTAGCGTCCTTGGCCCGTCGACTGTCCCTTCGAGAACGGAGATGCGATCGCGACTTGCGAACGCGTATCGAATCCATTCATTAGTACTTGAATGGAAGATGTCTCGGGCTGCGATTAATTACTAGGCAGAAGGTATTTGTAACAGGTGTAGGTACCTACCTTGTTGTTAGCAACGTTTGTAGAACTTGCTTTCATTTGTAAGTAGTAGCAATAAGCAATGAACGGAGTTATTATTTGTAGATATTAGAGCTCGTAATTAGCGTCAGAACAGTAAGTAACAATACGGCTTGTGACCTTGATCTCGTTCCGAGCAAGCTGCGCTTATCCACCTGTGTGTACTTTGGAGCTTAGAAGGATCCGCCCAACAATATACTCGTTCTAGAAAGGCTACCAGCTATCGGCTTATTTTCTGATAATTGTAGAACACATTAGACTTAGATGCCGAAGGTGTAATTAGTGTCACCGGAGTAGACGTTACTGGCTGGCAAGTAGTGTTATTAGACTTGAATTTCGTATTTATTGCATAGTGTAATAAGAGCAATTTAGCTGAATATTTGCGATCGAAATGGAAGTTTCATCATCGTGTCCCGAGGGGCTCGCACCTCGCAGACGCAAATCGGCTGCATCGCCTTTGTACTTTATAGTTTATCTCTCAAACATAATTATAAAGTCAGATCAGTGTTAGGTATTATTTGTCGTCGCCTGACGCCGCTGCCACATTACGTTAATTTTATATAATTTTGTTACGGCAAGAGCGATAGAATGTCAACAAATAAAAAATAGTCTCTACACGATTCGTTATCGATAAATGCGTGAATAAGCTGATAGAATATTTATTTATGCGTAGCAATGAGTAACACAGTTTATGATAAATTGGAGATTGAAAACCATAAAATTCAAATGACAAAATAAAAAAGAACGCAGTTTTTTTATGTAGTATCAATAATTCGAATTAAGAAATGATTGTCCACAAATTGGCTTATATTACGGTAGTGGAAGTGAGCGTGACCATGATGTGGTACTCGTTACTGTTCACAAATTTTTGCCGCACGAGAACCTACTACAAGTAAATAAATGATACAAATTATAGAAAAATGTAATGAATCAACACGACAAGCGAAATGTCGCGAGGGAATGTGGAAAGCGGCGTCGATTTGCGGCACGCATCTCCTAACGTGAGACAGAGAGACTACAACGAAGTTACACATTGATCAGGCTTAACTGTTACTTCGTATTAATTTTTATTTTAGGTACTATCTGGATCTAAAGTCATCAATATTACAACAGAGTCTTTTAGTATACTCACCTATAGGGAAGGGTAAGGAAGCTGCATTTTGCCACATGAAAAGTTATACCTAAGTTTTCTTGTCACAGCCGCAAGGGGCACAAGTATCTTTAACTAAATTTAGAATTATGAAAAGTTTCCGAATTGGTAATGTGGAGGTAAGAAGATGTCAGGTTGTCAGGCTTAAGTCGAATTTATTAAATGCTCAACATTAAAATATTAATAAAGAAATCGGGCGAAAGTCTTATAATAATTTAAGTAAATGAAGCAGCATTCTTAAGTAATATAATAGATTAAACCCGATGCGAATTATTTTAAAATAAATTAATTGCGTTAGACTTAGTTGGTATTTTAAGACAGAAAATATGCTAACAAAAGGTGACTGTACTACAGCTGGATATTATTAATACTAGTTCTAAGAACGAGCTCCCCATTGATCAATTAAAATAGAAGAAACATTTGTTTTGGAGAAAAACTGGTATTCCAACAATATTTACAAATTCGTTATGACCTCAGGTTTTAAGTGAAAACCAGTTGTTTACTCTATTCTAAAGTCTGTGTTATTGTAAAACAGGTAAAATATATACACGTAGCGGTATATATATCTCACAAACGAATTAATTTACGCATTTTTTAAATAGTTTGACTCACCACTTGACGAGTTTTGTGAACTTTTGTGTAACTGTCCAGTTTTCGATATAACGGCTTTCCTACGGTATTTTTGGAATATTTTTATTTTTTAGCCTTTATCTTGTATTGAAAATAGTTCATAATTTATTCGAGTCAAAAATTTATATTGTTCCTTTATTGTATGTTATGATTTCGTCGGTTTTGTTACATTTTCAGAAAGTACTAATGCTATCGCCTTGTTGCTTGTGGACAAGCTAATATGTCAAGTGAAACAAGAGCGAGTCAGCTCGCACAATTATGATTTTGCTATTAAGTTTCAAATATAATTTATTTAATTAAATATATCAATAAATTGAGGGCTAAGTAACCACCACTCCACTTAATAAAAGATAAGTAACAATTAGGTAAGATATTATCTTAAAAAAAAAAAAAAAATCACTTAGCAAGTTGCGGAAAACTGTGGGTGAGCCGTAGAGACTCGCTCTTTGCCGATTTTTTTATCCAATTATTCAGAGGCATAATAAAAGTGCTATTAATAAGAATCTTCAGATTCGATAAGATCCATTACTTTTGATTGGTTTTCGCGTATAATATAATAAGGATATGTGTAACATTTAAATAACTAACCGTTTGTGTGTAATAAGAATTTGAAACCTAAAATATTATGTCCTAATTACAAAAAATGTAAATGTTCTACCGGCGAATACTTATAGAATGGAAAACTATATATATATCTCTGAAAGCTAGTTGAATCTTTCAGGGGTTCTGGTGGCAGTTGTTACAGAGAAGCTAAACCTTTTCCTCTCATATAATGAAATGCATGACAAAACCTAATAGGTCAGTGTTGGCGACTGGCTGGTGCAACCTTATTTGTTTATATTAAACCTTTTAGCTATTTTTGGTACTGACAATGTTCTGGCATATTTTTTGGTTCGTTTTCGATATATGTGATTTGAGTTTGTAACTATTATAAAATTAACAACGAGTAACTATCTAAAGTGTTTTTCAATTTACATTATTATACAGTCCACCAATCGTCCGTAATAGTCAGTAAAAATCCTTAACTCAGGTCTTTACAAGTGTATTAATCAAAGTAACTGTCTTGTTCAATTAACAATGACGTGCAACAACAGCTGTTTTACAAATAAGAGAAGGATAATAAATGAGTAAGTATATATATAGTATAAAGGTCCCGTTCGTACCTTCTCTGTTTGAGAAGAGGCATTTATGAGATAGTATCAGGCTGGTATTATATGCAAAGAGGAATTTGAAATAAGTGCCACTGACAGAACTAAGTAACTAAATAATGTTGTGACGTAGGAGTATTGTGGATGAACATATTATTGAACATGTCATGTGCTGGAACGAGGAGAGAAAGATTCTATCCAAAATGAAAAAGAAATGAAAGAGAAAATAAAATAGTATCTAAGAGATTGAGGATTATGAAGACCGAATTAGATATGAGTGAAGTTGGTGGTGACCGTTACTATGACTGATGAAGAAGTTGGCCCCGGTGTAGGAAACTGCGGTTTGGGTCTTGTTAAAAACAAATAACTGCTAACAACATAACAATATGATAACCCTGGTGTCTCACAGACAACCCAAGACCAGGAAACAATCAGTACAAAACAATTGGTGCTTTAATAACTTCCCATAACTAAACATTAAGATTTTATGATAACATCGATTTTAATATTTCGTATAGGCCGTAAAGAATGAGTTATCGAATATTAATTATGAAATACTTATACACGATTTGTAAATAGATATTTATGTAGGTAATTTTGAAAGCTGACAGTCAGAATGGCATATTAATTCATTTATTTTTAAATAAAATTCTATATTTATGGAAATGATTACCGAGCTGTAAGTAGCTCTTCATTGCGCAAATAATGAAAGTTAGCATTTTGTTTTGTCAACATCATATTGATAGATATTGTTTTCAGTTTTCCCTGAAGATCTCGGCTCATTATATGTGAGTTAGGCTCAGGATTCAATTCTCGTAGTATGAACTGACTATGTACTCTTACTTTCAATTGATAATATCCTGGTACATTAACTACCAACTTCTGATATTATTTCACCGATTGTTTCAAATCTGGGCCGATGCCGTAGTATTTCATTAATATCTCTCTAAAGGTGGCGACGGCGTCGGCGCTCGGTTAGTCGTCGTACTTGACAACTTTATGCACTAGAGCTTGCGCGCTTACTCTTGCCTCACTCGCTAGGGACGGCTAGCGAGAATCACATAATCTCGCTCAATGTTAAGAGAATCTAACGAATATAAGCTGCCATGACATTCCAAACATCCACACATTACCTACATTTAGCCTAAGCTTATGTTTAATCACTATTATGCACCCCAAGGAACAGGTTCCTAAGGATAGTAGTGCTTCATTAAGAACATTAACGTGATAGTTTCGCAAATCACTGCAACACAAACATATGATTTTGATATGGGCTTTTATGAAATGTAGCTAAGATTACATTGTGTTGTGGAGGCATAAACTGAAGCGTTTAATACAAAACATGACTTTTAGCTAGCACAAATCATTCAGTTGTGAAATTAAGGGTACTGACCTGTTTCTTACTGAAGATCTAGATGCGAGGGTGAGATTCCTCTGAGGCAAACGCGGCACCGCGGAGGGCGCCGGCGGGGTCTGGGGCGCGGGCGGGGAGGTGCGTGGCAGGCGCCCGCCCGCCGCCGCCGCTCCCGCCAGCAACACCACCATCCACCACCTGGTCATCACGATATTATCACGATACGCACGAGACGCGCGGCTCTCGATTCGGAACGTACTGTCACAGCGGCCACTCGCCGACTCACGGCGTCGTACGCGCATGCACCGACGTTCACTTTTGTTGTGCCTGTGGCGGCGCCCCACTCCGATGAAAGTGGGCTTTCACTGGAGCCCGCAGCGCCGCACCACAGCACCGAGCGCGAGCCGCAGAGCGCTGTCCAACCCTCGGCTGTCATCAAACGGTCGCTGGCTATTCTGTAGTTTTCGTGGTTGTAGTAACCACCAGATCCGCAAAGTCAGCACCAACAAGAAGTTGAGCAATGGTGATTCCATGCCTAAACTTTGTCATTTATTTCAGAAGAATTGAATGCTTTTAAAGTGCATATTCGTTCCTTTTAAACCGATGCTTTTCAGTGATAGCGAGAGATATTCAATTATGGGAGATGATTTGGATGAAAATTATGATGATTAAATATGGCGCGATAAAAGTTCTTTCTTGAATCCATAAATACCATATTAGTGGGAGATCCGAGTAAGGAACCTTCACGCATCTGTTTAATGGAAGAAAAGCATTATATATTAAATTTAGTTCGTGGGTTGTCTGAAAAATGCCTGTCAAAACAATTTTTTTTATTTATGTTTTTTTCTCTTCTTTGTTTACAATCTGTCTCAGTACTTATCGGTACTACTTATGTCTTGGTCGGTATGTATCCTATGACACACCCTATTTACTTATGAAGTATATGTTTGTCTGATGAGGTCTTGAGGTATTTTGAACTTAAGCCTTCTGGTCTCTGTCCCATCCATAAGGTGGCTTGCCTGGATGTTTGGGTGTAGCGAAATTCGTTCCTTGTATGACTTCATGTAGCTCTTTACCTCTTCTTTTACTGTGGGAATCGTCAGATCATGGTGTAGAGCCTCATTTGGTACATACCATGGCGTGTTTGTGATCTTAGGATGTTATTCTGAAACCGCTGTATGATCTCAATGTTGGAGTGCGATGCTGTTCCCCATAGCCATAGATCCAGATAGACTTGATTATAGTTTTGTATAACAGGTTTTTATTTTGCAGGTGTATTTGTGAATTCATCCCAATTATCCAGTAATAGTACTTTGCCAGTGTGAGCCCAAGTTGTATGCGTTTCGTGAAAATGTGTCTTTTCCATGTAAGGCGCCTGTCAAGATATAAACCAAGGTATTTAACATGTTCGGCTTGAGGTAATATAATATTGTTTAGTTGTACTGGTGGACAGGTAGGATACATCTTTTAGTGAATTTGACATTTAATGACTTGGTATCATTGGCTTTTATCCTCCATTTCTTGAGCGAGAAACTATGTCGTCCAAGCAGGTCTCACTATGAGACACCAGAACAGCTTTGTCATCCGCGAACATTCCTGTAGTCGTTAGATTTGATATTGGCAAGTCAGCAGTATGAAGCAAATATAAAATCGGGCCAAACACACTGCCTTGAGGAACCCCAGCAGAAATAGGATACAGCTTTAAAGAAACTTCGCCACTTTGTACGAAAAAAAGTCTGTCCCTCAATTGGGTTGTTGAATTAAAAAAAAAATACGATTTTAAAATTTATTTTGAAACTTTACATATCATAAATTATATTGTCGTTGCAAAAATCTCTTAAATATTTTTTTTCAATTTATTAAAAGCAATTGAAAATCGATAAAATTTTCAAAAGAGCCACCTGTCTACGAACGGGCCATGATTGGTCGCCATGTTGGTGACGACATAATTCGTTCAAGGAATTTTATACTACAGTGTCAACTACACGTGAATTGACTAAAATATCCGAAAATTTCTTCAAAAATATTATTTATAACAGCAAATTTTATTTAGTCATGTGTGATAAAGGATTCTTAAAGGCTGATTTCGATAATATACCCATGTGATGGACGATTTGGCAGTTTTGAGCATAAATAAAGTAGTGGTTACGTGTTAGTGGACCGGTGTTTGTTATTGTTATTTACCAGGTACATTTAGAAACAGAATTGTCATAACGTAATCGTTTTCACATATGGGTTGGTGATATTGGTGTAAAATAAAAAGTAAACAAACACGATTGGCGCGAAGCTTCGACATAGGATATCAAAAAACTTCATTAGATACCACTAAATATGATACAACCCGAAATCTGTGCAGCCTTTATTTATATTTATTTTTTGCACAAAATCCTTAAAATGTTCGGTAATTCCCATTATTTACATATCTCTTAATAATATTAAACACTAATATCTATGTTATACGTTTATTGCAGTGCTTACGGACATGCACGCGACTTCTTTTCAAATTCCTAGCAGAAGATGAACCATCATCAGTGCCCATACCCGATTCATTATTGGATTGTACTGTAACAGAAACACCGGCCGGGGGAACAAAGTCCACCGGGTCTTTCCTCCTTATACGCTAAAAAGAATTGAAGAAACTTACCACTACTCCGGCGCGCTGCCACTTACGTACTTTGTGCCACTAGTTACCGAAGAATATACAAAACCAAATCTTAACTATAACTACTACAATTACTGATCTTAATTATAATTGTGAACTTTTTCCAAATACATACTATTATAAACATAAACAGGTTAAAATTTTGTTTTAAATCTCAATAAATATTTGTGTAGTAAATTGAATAGAGAAAAGAACATTTTATAAAAGTTTATTTGTTATGCTTTCGTCGTGCTGCACAGTGCGATTATTCTAAAAATTAGGTTGGCGCACTTACATGAAATAAGGTATTATGCCGGCTGTACACTCTCGCGCGAGGGTCCACGTGGATGATATACATTGCTCTCATTTTCATTGATAATTTGAAATTGAGGGAAAAACCAGAGATTGGGCAGCAGCGTTCTCTGTGCTTCTATAACAACCATACTGCGATCGCCAACCCGCCTGCCAAGCATGGCGATTATGGCAAACCTCCCCCCCCTCCCTCATGCATAGCACAAATAAAAAATGCAGCCTCCCAACCCTCGACTACGGTAGCGGTCGAGGTTACGGCATGGCAAGGGGTGCTAAGAATCTCCGGACGAGATCCGGCTACCCCAAAAATCACCGACGACTGGACCTGGCAACGTACAACATGCGCACACTTCGGACCTACGAGAAGATCACCGAACTTGAAGAGGAATTGAGCAGGTTGCGATGGAGTATTGAAGGGTTATCAGAAGTCCGAAGAAAGGGGGAGGACTCGATAATCCTCAAATTCGGTAACCTGCTCTATTTCCGAGAGGGTGACCGGCAGTCCCAGGACGATGTCGGGTTTATCGTCCACAAGTCCCTTGTGAACAACGTGGTGAAGATCGAGAGTGTGTCGACCAGTGTGGCGTACCTTATACTCAGAATATCCTCAAGATATTCGCTGAAGGTCATACAGGTCTACGCCCCAACCTCGGCACACCCCGACGACGAGGTAGAGACCATGTATGAGGATATGTCCAGAGCCATGCATGGTTTCAAAACTCACTTCACCGTTGTCATGGGGGACTTAAACGCGAAACTGGGCAAACGAGACGAGGATGAGCTGCAAGTGAGGCAATTTGGAGTTGGACGACGGAACCACCGGGGTCACCTACTGGCCAGTTTTATGGAGCGGGAGGAAGTGGACCTGGCAGAGACCCGATGGTGCAACAAAAAATGAGATCGACTTCATCATGTCAACCAAGAAGCAAATGTTCAATGATGTCTCTGTGATCAATTCGGTAAAAACCGGGCGCGATCACCGCATGGTAAGAGGCACATTGAACATTAACATTAAGCATGAAAGGTCTCAACTGATGAAGTCCACGCTCCGTCCAGCACAGATCCAGGTCCAAAACCCCGAGAGCTTTCAGCTCGAACTCCAGAATTGTTTCGAGTGCCTAGGGAGCTCCGTGGACGAATACAGCAACGGGTTCGTGGAAGCTGATCGGGTCGGGTCTATGTTTTTCAAGACCCGTCGTGCTGATAGAAATAAAAGCTCTCTGATCCTACCCTCAAGCATATGAAGGAGAGGCGTGAGATGATCCTGCAGTCTTCAGATGAAGCGTGCAAATACCGGCAGCTCAATAGACAGATCTCTAAATCCTTGAACCGAGCGTATTAAAGTCGCGATCGAGCGAAATTAAGGTTCCAAGGTGTTTTCAAGGAATCTGGCTATTGAGCAGAGCCAACTCACGAAACTGAAGACAGACGATGGCAGGATCGTATCCGCCAAACCGGCGATTCTGAGGGAGATCAAGACGTTCTATTGGCAGTTGTACACATCAATCAGCAAGCCCGTTGCGAGTCTAGCTAACGACCCAAGAGCTAGATTGACCCGAGACACTATACCGAAGATATCCCGGACGTCAGCCTTTACGAGATTAGGATGGATCTGAAACAGCTCAAAAACAACAAGGCGCCGATGATGACGGAATCACGGCCGAACTCCTGAAGGCGGGTGGAAAACCGGTCTTTAAGGCCCTTCAGAAGCTGTTTGATTCCGTCATACTCGTGGGCAAAACGCCACAGGCATGGTGCAGGGGTATGGTGGTACTCTTCTCCAAGAAGGGCTACAATGCCCGGCTGAAGAACTATAGACCCATCTCACTTCTTAGCCACAGTTTAAATATACAAACAGTTTGGAAACTACCTACAAACGCACGAAATGGCACACTAACACAAAAATACGTGACCGCCCGTCGCGACGCGGCACTTAGTACTGATATTACCTAGAAAGTGCACGAACGGTCTCGTCGATGCGTACGTTTGTGTGAGTGTGCCGTTGCGTTTACAGGTAGTTTCCATACTGTTTGGTACATTTATACTGTGTCTTAGCCATGTCTACAAGTTGTTTTCAAGAGTCATCACGAATCGTCTCGCGCGCAGATTTGACGATTTCTAGCCTCCCGAACAAGCCGGATTCCGAAAAGGCTTTAGCACTGTAGACCACATACATACGCTGCGGCAGGTTATACAGAAGACCGAAGAGTAATATAGCCTGCCTCTCTGTTTAGCGTTTGTGGACTACGAGAAAGCCTTCGATTCGATCGAGACTTGGGCTGTACTGCAGTCTCTCCAACGGTGCCAGATCGACTATCTACCAGTACATTGAGGTGTTGAAGTGTTTGTACAAAACGCCACCATGTCAGTCCGTCTTTAGGATCAGACCTCGAAACCCATCCTTCTCCGGCGCGGCGTGAGACCGGGAGACTTCAAGAAACTCCGAAACTGTTCACTGCTGCGCTGATGTCTTCAAGGTTCTGGACTAGAAGGGGCTTGGCATCAACGTTAATGGCGAGTACATCACTTCGGTTTGCCGACGACATTGTGGTCATGACTGAGACCATGGAGAGCCTCAGTAAAATGCTTGATGACCTAAGTAGAGCTTCCGAAAGAGTGGGTCTTAAAATGAACATGGACAAAACCAAGATCATGCTCAAGCAATACAGATTGGCTGAATAATCATTGTATAAAAGCGTTTGTGTAAACTTCAAGCTGCCATAGTTGACTGGTTAATGTCTGGATATGCGCTTACACAGATGATATTTGTATAATAGCAATATAATCGTAATATAGTAGCTAAATGTACAACAAGCTTAATATCGTCTGTAAAATCGCTGATCTACCTTTTTAACAGCTATTACAACTCTTTTTACCATTTGAAAGTGTTCAAGTTCAGTTACTCAATAATTATTTAGTATTTAGATTATTTTCGTAATTTTAGGGAGATTTATTATACAAATAACATTTAATGTGACATTCACCAAAACATTATATTCTGCAATGATGTATATTATTGAATTTTGATGTAAACTTTTTCGAGTGTTTATGTTAATGGCGAGTGAATTATTATTGCGCATGTGAATTTATTGTGAATATACATACCTATATATTTACTGTAAATTTTCTTAGCGCCTCAAGATAAAGCTACCTTTCAGGAATTAAAAAAAGTTTTTATAATAGGCTAGGTATGACGAATGAAAAATTTTCAATGCTTTTGTGAATTTTAGTGTGCAGAAACAACGTCGCTCTAAAAACGCAGTTTCATTTCAAACGCAGTTTTATTCCTCCCGTTTTTGCCGTTTTTCCATGTTTTTTCTTTTTGACGTAGAGTTATAACAGTAGATTTTCATACAGAAGATAACTGGATATTGAAGAGTCGTAAATCTTCAATATCCAGTTATCTTCTGTATGAAAATCTTCAATTCATATTTGTTACCGCTATAAGCTGTATATGATAGTATTACTGCGCTAAGCGCTTTAAGTTAGTTGAAAGAGCTTACTCATTTTCGATTATAAAGCCTTCTGCTTTCAAAAAACTAAATATTACTCAAATATTCACCTACTGAATAAGTGGTTATGATTGAAGTGCAATACAGCTTGAAGGGAACAGAACTTAGGTTATTCAGCATCAAGCAGTATTATGAAAATTGATAACAAAGTTATACAGATAAATGCTATCAAATCAGCTAAAATGCAGCTTTCAGTGGTCTCGGATGCTTTAAACTGAATAGCGTATCTTTAATAGTTGTTTTCATGACCAATATTAAGCTTCAAAAAAGGAAATCAGTGTTATTAAGCTAAAAGAGTAGTAATAACCCAAAAACCATTCAACACAGCGTAAGTCTGTCCCGACAGCTTTAATAACTATGTAATAAAGCTGTAAACTGCTTATTAGTAGGTACCTACACTTTTATTCTATTATCTGGCTTATGTGTTGCTGGTGGTGTATGCCCATGTAACACCCACTACTATCAAGATCGGAGACTCTACACTCGAACTTGTAGACGATTATGTCTATCTGGGATAAACGGTCCAGTCGGGTAGGTCCAACTTCGAGAAAGAGGTCAACCGTCGAATCCGACTCGGCCGGGCGGCGCCGGTGTTGGGAAAGTTGCGTGGTATCTGCTCGTCCAATTTACCGCAGCGTCTCAAGACAAAAGTCTATGACCAGTGTGTGTTGCCAGTGATCACTTATGGGACCGAGACGTGGTCGCTCACAATGGGCCCTATCAGAAAGCTTAAAGTCACCCAAAGAGCAATGGAGAGGGCTATGCTCGGCATTTCCTTGCGTGATCACGTCAGAAATGATGATATCCGCAGGAGAATCAAAGTTACCGACATAGCCCGAAGAATTTCCAAACTTAAGTGGCAGTGGGCAGGTCACATTGCTCGCAGAACGGATGGCCGATGGGGCCGAAAAGTTCTGGAATGGCAACCGCGAACCGGAAGACCTTCCACTAGGTGGACTGATGAACTGGTTAAGGAGCTGGATGCGAGACGCACGGGATCGGTCAATGTGGCGACGCCTGGGGGAGGCCTATGTCCAGCAGTGGACGTCTTTCGACTGAAATGATGATGATGATGAGTACGATATCTAATAATATTACAATTTGAATAAAAACGTATCGGCAACACTGCCAGCTTTTTAAAAGCGATGTGTAAGCCCCTAAGACGACCCACTGACAAAAATGTTGATGCTCTATGAGATCTGCTTCTACATTTATTTTACTACTACTACAATATTTATTTTACTTGCCATTATATTAGTATAATATTTCCTTATATTTATACGAAGCTATATATGTATAGCTTTATAATATCTTAAGATCTGTCCTTAAATATCTCTCTCCTGCCTCGCCATAATATTGTTACAAGATAGGCCAACGCCATCTAGTAACGAGAGGAAGAACTAGGTAGTAACTAGTGGCGCCATCTAGTATTGAATAGCGGAACTAATGTTCTCGAAAGCTCGTGTCGAATGGAATTTTCCAGAAGGTTCGAACCGAACATTCTGGATGTTTCTAGTCGCTTCGGGAACAATGAGTTCGAAAGTCGATTGTTCTGGAAGTTTCTCGAATTATCTAGAACAGTATGGAACGTTCCAGAAACTTCTTCCGTGCTATATAAAGAGCGGTTGGGTTCGTCGTGGGTCAGTTTCGATTGAGAAGCGATACAGAGCGACCAAAGCGGAAAATAGTGCGAAGTAATAGAATTGTTTAAGAAGTGTTTTTGTAATAAACAGTGATTAATTGAAGTCTGCTGTTTAAATAATTTATCCCTGAACCCCAGCTCGTAACAAATTGGTGTCAGAAGTGCGGGATAAATTATGCCAGTTCTACCGAAGGAAGAAACGGAAGGGATGCGCACCAGGAGTCAGCGCCAGCAAGACGTAGACCAGAGGCGCTTTGGAGACGCTCCCTCACCGTCATCAAGTGGACATCGAGACTCCGCTGCTGCAGCGGAACCAGCTCAATCGTCGGCGTCGCCTGACCTAGCCGTCCTTATGGCATTCATGCAAGAGCAGGCTCGCCGTCAAGAGGAGCAGGCTCACCGTCAAGAGGAGCAGGCTCGCCGTCAAGAGGAGCAGGCTCGCCGTCAGGAGGAGCAGGCGCGCCGCTTAGAGGAGCAGCTGCAGCGTGACAAGGAGGAGCAGGCTCGCCGTCAGGAGGAGCAGGCGCGCCGCTTAGAGGAGCAGCTGCAGCGTGACAAGGAGGAGCAGGCTCGCCGTCAGGAGGAGCAGGCGCGCCGCTTAGAGGAGCAGCTACAGCGTGACAAGGAAGAGCAAGCTCGCCGTCAGGAGGAGCAGCTCATGGTCATTAAGGACCTCCGCGGAGCCATTGGTAAGCAGATGAAAGAGGTAAAGGACCAGATCCAGCAGCAGGAGATCCGCATCGCTGAATTGGAGAGGATTGTTCGTGGGCTCAAATCTGGAGGAGAGGCCGTCGCAC
Organism: Orthosia cruda; assembly: GCA_964057195.1. NCBI lineage: Eukaryota > Metazoa > Arthropoda > Insecta > Lepidoptera > Noctuidae > Orthosia > Orthosia cruda. Next base: position 46,788,218 of record OZ059825.1, read on the forward strand.
CTGCGGTAGTTGCGCTCTCGCCAGGTGGTTTTAAAGTGCCACCATTCGACGGCTCTTCGTCATGGTCTGCCTACAAGATACAGTTCGAGGCCGTCATGAAAGCGAATAGGTGGACCAAAGAACAGACCTTGACTGCTCTAACCTTGGGTCTTCGCGAGCAGGCCTTGATTGTGTTAGAGGCACTTGGACAGGACGTTACTTTCGAAAAGCTTCTGGAAGCCTTGGAAGCTAGATACGGTGACGCGCACCTGGAACATGTGTTTCGGGCCCAACTGAAAGACCGGTCCCAACGGGTTGGTGAAACTCTTCAGCAATGGGCTCTGGAGGTGGAAAAGCTGGTCCGGAAGGCATACAAGTCTTCACCTGTGCTGATCGACGGGAATCTCGTACAGGTTTTCACGGATGGGATCCGTGACCTGGAGGTTAGGGCTGCAGTAAGGCTAGGCCATTTTAAGAACCTTAAGAACGCCCTAGCCTACGCTTTGGAGGTGGAAGCTGTACGACGGGACGGCCGAGCTCACCGCATAAGGCAGGTTATGACTTCACCCCGGTGCTATAGCTGTGGAGAGAGAGGCCACATCCGGTTGAGCTGCCCAAAGCAAAGGGGTCCCTATTGTGGAAGTCAGTCACCAGCAGCAGGAAAACCAGTAGACGCCAGGAGTAAGTGGCAGTTAGTGGCTGGTGATGAAAGAGCCCCAAGGAACTCGATTTCACAGATTGTGTGTGAGTCACAATCATGTGACGGGAACAGAAAACCACACAATAATGCAGATGCTCTCTCGCGTAGGTCGTGTTCCGATCAATGTAAGCCCTGTGCCAGGCAAGAGGCTGAGCAAGCGACATTTGTGAGAATGTTGAGGACGGATCTTAGCGAAGATTGGAAGGGAATTTTGCAGAGTGCTCAGCAAGATGACAGAGACATAAACCCGATCCTCGAATGGAAGAAATCAGGTGCTCCCAGGCCTCACTGGAGTGATGTCGCAGCAACCAGTTCCATCACCAAGAGTTATTGGGCACAGTGGGAAAGCTTGGTTATCCAGGATGGAGTTCTGTGCAGGAAATGGGAGAACGCTCGCGGTGACCAGTGTCATCTACAAATGGTTGTACCTAAAGTTAAGGTGCCGGAGATCCTACAGCTCTACCACAATGGATGTTCAGGGGGTCACATGGGAGTTAAGAGGACTTTAATCAAGATCCGAGAACGATTTTACTGGATCCATTGTCGAGAGGACGTTGAGGAATGGTGCCGCAAATGCACAAGTTGTGCGGCTGTGAAAGGACCACAAACTCGTAGCAGAGGGGCACTAAAGGTTTACAATGTTGGTGCACCGTGGGAACGTATAGCATTAGATGTTGCTGGACCATTTCCAGAAAGCCAAAGCGGAAACAAGTACTTCTTGGTCGTCATGGACTACTTCACAAAATGGCCGGAAGTGTTTGCAATCCCCAATCAAGAAGCCGTTACGGTGGCTGATAAGTTAGTTCACGAAGTGTTTTGTCGGTTCGGGGTACCCTTGGAAATCCACAGTGACCAAGGCCGGAACTTCGAGTCAGAAGTGTTTAAGGAGACGTGCCGTGTGATGGGTGCTCACAAAACCAGAACTACTGCTTATCATCCGCAATCAGACGGGATGGTTGAACGATTCAACCAGTCACTAGAGAGATATCTTGCAAAGGTTGTGGAAAACAGACAGAAGGATTGGGACAAACACATTCAACCATATCTCATGGCATATCGCAGTGCTGTTCATGAAACTACAATGGTAACACCAGCTTTTGCTAATTTTGGCAGAGAACTACGATTACCTGCAGATCTAATCACCGGTATCCCGCCTGAGTCTCCACGCAGTGTAACAGATTATGCGAATGAGCTTCGAAACAGGATGGATGATGTATATGAGCATATGAGACAGACAGGTCAACAGATGTCTGAGAGGATGAAGACCCGCTACGATCGGAAAGCGAACAATAAGGGCTTCGATGAAGGATCTCTTGTATGGTTACATAACCCGGCACGGAGCAAAGGAAAATCGCCTAAATTACAAGCAAAATGGGATGGACCTTATCGCGTAGTTACCAAGATCAATGACGTCACCTACCGAATTCAAAAGGGACCCCGAGGTGCATCAAAGGTCGTTCATGTGGATCGGTTAGCCCGTTATCATGGGTCTAACAATGCTCGGGACGAGCATGTCTAAGAGGGAGGCAATGTTACAAGATAGGCCAACGCCATCTAGTAACGAGAGGAAGAACTAGGTAGTAACTAGTGGCGCCATCTAGTATTGAATAGCGGAACTAATGTTCTCGAAAGCTCGTGTCGAATGGAATTTTCCAGAAGGTTCGAACCGAACATTCTGGATGTTTCTAGTCGCTTCGGGAACAATGAGTTCGAAAGTCGATTGTTCTGGAAGTTTCTCGAATTATCTAGAACAGTATGGAACGTTCCAGAAACTTCTTCCGTGCTATATAAAGAGCGGTTGGGTTCGTCGTGGGTCAGTTTCGATTGAGAAGCGATACAGAGCGACCAAAGCGGAAAATAGTGCGAAGTAATAGAATTGTTTAAGAAGTGTTTTTGTAATAAACAGTGATTAATTGAAGTCTGCTGTTTAAATAATTTATCCCTGAACCCCAGCTCGTAACAATATGCCTTCCAGGCGCGGTACAGCGGTTACGGTCAAAGAGTTTAAAATTCGAACTTTTCTATTCAATAATTTTCTATACCGCTAGTCCACTGAAAATGCAGTGTAGTATAGTGAAGTGTAGTGTGGTCTAGTATAGTGTGGTCTAGTGTAGTGTGGTATAGTGTAATTTAGTGTGAAGTGTGTGGTGTAGTGTAGTTTCGCGTAGTGTGGTGTGTGTGTGTGTTGTAGTGAAGGGTGGTGTGGTAATAACTTTGCTGCCGAGTGCAACACACCCTTTCACCTCACTACAGCGAGAAAAATGTAAGGTGCAAGAAAAACAGTACAGCAAAATTAGAGTGTATTTTTAAATTATTCATTTATTTTTTAAATTTAAAATAAAATTGCCACAATATGTAATATTGAAAGTACTTTTTTTTTGGAACTGTTATGCTTGTGTTTGTCACTTGTGTACTATTTTACTTAAAACAACATGTACCGCTTCACGCCTGAATCACAAGATTACCTAGTTTAGGCACATAACACGTGTGAACTTTGTATAGATTTTAAGCAAAAAATGTATTTACTGTTTTAATTTAAGATAAAAAAAATGCTTGTAATAATAAAGAATGTGTATTTTTTTTTCAAAACCATAGTTTTAATGCCTGGCTAGGAATATTGAATATCACAAATTCAATGATGGCATCTTATGAGGATTCCAGTGTTTCTCAAGATAATGTATCATCAAAAAGAAAACATAGGGACATAGTATATATTATGTTTCATTTCCAGTTTCTGGAATATCTTTTAAATTGGTCCAATATTGGAGGAGGAAATAGCCGAGAGCCAAAACTCGAAACATGACATTTTATTAAGGAACTTCAGTCAGCACTCTCTGCCCTTAATTCCTCTTTAAGTTTTCATCAAAATCAACCCCGTGACACCTTTGACTATGCCTATAATAAGCCTTGTGACACCTTACACCCGTAGTAGGAACCAGTATATCTCCCAATAAGGAACGAACCCCCTAGCTTTCCACTGCTGCGTTACGGCAGTTTCGTGGGGTACAGGTTCAGACAGGGTCCAGGAGTCCCAACGTTGCTATGGGCCCCAGCCTTGAGCTCCTGGCTTGTGACCCGAAGACCTGTATTTAACAGGTACAATACTGACAAATGCTTAATTTCCTAATACATTTCCATGTAATGTAACGTTCGAGCGAATGTTCGACGTAATGCTCACGGCGAGTGAGCATTTACCTGTAACGTTTCGTTGTACCTTGCGTTCATTATTTTTCCCGTACGCAAAATATGCGCTTGGTCGTGGAGTTGCGGAAACAGCCCGTCGAAACTAAACTAACTGATCATACTCCACGCCACCCACTCTCGTGCCTTTGCTCGATAAACTGTTACACTAAAACGCTCATTGGTTTTTTTAAATCAGGTTGTAACAAAACATCGAGCGTCATGTTCGAAGTGTGGTTCGGTGTAAATTTTAAAACATCGAATGCTCGATGTACTGTTACAAGTAAATGATCTAGTCTATACTCACTTATAGAGTGTTTTTGCTATTCCTCATAGTTTTGGACTTTTGGATATGGCCACGCCCACATGAAAAACTCAACCTGTATAAGCGGATACAACTCAAATAATACAGGGTGGGCCATAAGGGTGTTGGCGGTTTAAATATTCGATTTAAAAAAAACTACGAAACATAACACAAATATATTTGTATTGTTAAAAAGTAGAAGCATAGGAATTTTTAAGACTTAAAAATAATGTTGTCCAAATGGCTTCCCTCGGCTGCTTGGCACTCTTGGAACCGAAGTCGCAAATTTTGGAAAACTCGTTGAAAAGTTGTTCTCGGTATTTTGTTACTTTCCTGAATAATATTCCTCTTCAGCTGCTCTAAATTGGTCGGATTATTCTCGTAAACTACCGATTTGAGGTAGCCCCATAGAAAATAATCGCATGGAGAGAGATCGGGGCTACGTGGGGGCCATTCAATATCCCCCCTTTTCGAGATGAGTTTTCCGGGAAAAACATTTTTCAGCAGCTCTATGGATACCCTAGCCGTATGACATGTGGCCCCATCCTGTTGAAACCACATCCTCGAGGTATTGCCTCGAAGTTCTTGCAAAGCTGGCACCAAAAAGTCTGTTATCATGTTGCAATAATTGTTAGCTCTAACCGTCATCGCTTGCCCTCTTTCGTCCTCAAAAAAGTATGGCCCAATAATACCGGTTGACGTTATCCCAGCCCACACGACAAGCTTAGGGCTGTGAAGTGGACGTTCATGCAAGCGTCGGGGATTAGTCTCGGACCCCAGAACCGACAATTTTGTTTGTACCAAATACCGAGAACAACTTTTCAACGAGTTTTCCAAAATTTGCGACTTCGGTTCCAAGAGTGCCAAGCAGCCGAGGGAAGCCATTTGGACAACATTATTTTTAAGTCTTAAAAATTCCTATGCTTCTACTTTTTAACAATACAAATATATTTGTGTTATGTTTCGTAGTTTTTTTTAAATCGAATATTTAAACCGCCAACACCCTTATGGCCCACCCTGTATAATTATGTAGATGTAGGTAGGTACATACAGACTGCAGTACAAACTTTGCCTACATTTTCTAACTTATACCAATTGTCTGGTAAGAACAGTTATTTACTAGGCACATCGGTGGCACCTATGTAATCATCATTATACTTACGAGTCTCATATCACATGTCAATGGCTAGAACTGCCACCAAACAGTGTTTGGTAGCAGGTGTCCTTAACTTACTCACGTCGTATGCCTTTCTCTTCTAATCGCCTTAGCTATCACCTCGCTTCATCCGGCGGACCTTAATGGTCATAATAATATCATATGTGCATATAATATGACGCACGGTGCAAAGATTAGAAAAAAAAGTACAAACAAATGGTTCACTGTTAATGTTCCAGTTTGATAGATTTTTTTTTGTCGTGCAGAACTGTATTGTTTACGTTTTTTTTATGTTTCTCCATTTTTATTATTAAAACATCGATCGGATCGGTGAAGTAGGTGACGAACAAAGATCGCGCGTGCGTCACTGCTCGCTCGTAAATCCCTAGTTCCCTATTGTATTTAGGATTAGCCACGCTGGCGTAGCCGCCGCACGTACTAAGGTACGTTTTCGATACCTACACGGGGAGTGAGACAGGCCTGCCATAGCGCAAACCAGAAGCTCATAGACACTGAAGACTAATTTATTTATAAACTAGTTTTTACACAAATCTTTAAACGAATCTATCAATGCCTTGCCCGAATACCAAGAATGCATGTTCTGCAGTTCCCGGTATATTGGTAAGCGAATTACTAGCGATTCTTTTGACGAAATACCAATAATTAATGTAAAGTTTCTACTAAAATTATCACTTTTATGTTACTAATGAACCTGGTAAGATAACAAGCAATTTTTTTTGACAGCTTAAGTATTGAGTGTCCTTTTTCAGCATTGAAACAGTTATACTATATGGTATTTCATGTTTTTGTTTGTTTTATAAAAACATGAAAAAAAACGACGAATTTTACTAAATAATGTCGCTGAAATAAAATTTGTAAACATTGTCAGTTTGCCAAAACGCAATGTCACCCAGTCCATACCAAAGACCTTATACTTCTTACTAGACTGTGCACCATGGCGCAAAAAACGGTCCGAGCGAGAGGCCTCCCGTTGGTAGTGTGTCTCTTTCTAATGAGGTGACCATGACCAAACAGAACACGGGAAAACTGATTGTAAAAACGATAATGTATGTATCCCGATATAATTATTCTACCTTACTACGCTACCTAAACCTACCTAAATTATAGTAAAAAAAAAATGTGTGTATATTTTTTGGAATTTACATCACTTACCGTATGGTGTCGGGCGTAAAGAATTTCAACATCCCATGTTTTCCCGTGGGTGTCGTAAGAGGTGACTAAGGGACAAACCAGAGAATGGGCAGCAGCGTTCTCTGTGCATTTGTAACAACCATACTGCGATCGCCAAACCGCCTGCAAAGCACTCCCTATGAATAGCACAAATAAAACATAGCCTCTATTGCCCGGCAGCCTGTGCCCTCGACTACAGTAGCGGTCGAGGTTACGGTATGGCAAGGGGTACTAAGAATTCCGGACGAGATCCGGCTACTCCAATAAATACCGACGACTGGACCTGGCAACGCACAAAACACGCGCATACCCGGACCGACGAAAATTATCACCGAACTCGATGAGGAATTGAGCAGTTTTCGATGGAATATTAAAGGGTTATCTGAAGTTCAAAGAGAGGGGGAGGACTCAATAATCCTCAAATCCCAAGTCTCTTCAAGTTTCATCTTTCAAGACCATCATATAGATTGGAACAAAAAGCTCTCTGATCCTACTCTCAAGCTCATGGCGTTAGATGAATGGAAGGAGAAGCGTTAGATGACCCTGCAGTCTTCTGACGGTGCTTTGAAATACCGGCAGCTAACTATACCTTAAAGGATCTCGATGATTTCACATATTGTCCAGTTGCGTAGACAATTGAGAAATAAAACTACACCAATTGTTTTCCACTAGGAATCAATTTGCAAATAATATTAACAGCCGCTGAATTTCACTCGAACAAAGTTCGCCAAAAAATCCGCAAAAAATCCGCAAACTTTTTACCATCCTACATTTAGTATTACCAGGCCCAAACATTTAAAAGTACTACTCTTACTCAGTATTTATGAATATTTTTTTAAATACAACGAATTGATCAAATATAGGAACTGTAGAAATATTTATATACTTTTCTAGAAATATTTAAATATGTGTCAAAGTCTATGAATTGTTCGTTTAGGTATAAAATAAAAAGAAAATATAAAATTTTCTACCATTTCTACCAAACCCAATGATTAGTTAAGCTAGCAAGAGGTCAGACAAGGACACACTACCAGCGGAAACCCTCTCGCCAGGATCGCTTTTGGTTAGCTACTGCTTATAAGGAAATAGCTAACCTAGGTGTATGATGATAGATTTCATTTTAGCTTAACAAAAAAATTTGGTACACAGTCTAGTAGTAAGGAGTATAAGGTCTTTGGTCCATACATATAAGGATTGAGTGTCCCATTTAAACCCTTGCAAAAGCTTTTTCTACCGATTGAGCTGAAATTTGTGGGAGGCAATTAATTATGTTTGAACTAAATCTTGGTATTAGATATAGCATGTACTTGCATATATACATCCTTGATTAAGGATTGCGTGACCCCTTTGACTTGCTAACTTTTATTGTTTTAGTTTTATAAATTTTTGAATCGGTTTTACTATTGGCAATTTGACAGATATTGCAATAAAATATGGAATATGTTGGAAATGTTAGTTTATAGGTAAATAATAAATGTACACTGATTCGCGCGCCTTTTAAATTATTACGGAAAAAAAATTTTTTTCTTTATATAGGTAACGCTTTTTTTCAAGAAAAGGATATTTGTAAGAGGTATAAAATAAAATTTACAATTATTCACAATACTTTTCTGAAATCTGTCAAATAACCATTTTTTGTGCAATTTCTAGCAAATATCTGCATAAATATTTTTTCGATTTACGGTTGGGACACTCAATCCTTACGCAGATATTATTTTGTGTAGGGATCCCTTTTGGAATCTGGCTCTTCAATTTATATGTATCTAACCTTAAGTTTATATAAAAAAATAAAATTAATCAACATCAAAAGCACTTGTTCAAGAGCCCTACGTAGGAAGAACAGGTGTGATGAAACAAAAACCCGGCACACAAGTCATCCAGTGCAGCCTCAACCGCAAAAAGCCAGTTAAGGCAGCGATTGTTGTTTTCGGTGACAACCTGGAGGTTATCCAAGACCCCCAGCTTGTGACCGAGAACGTTGCTGCTGTCTTGCTAAAGGCGGGTCAGCTCAGCTTTGGAGTACTGTCGGTCTATTTTGAGGGTGACCAGGACATCGAACCTTACCTATCCGAAACACAATACAAGACACACAAATTGAACACAAACAACATCGTGGTGGGAGGAGACGTGAACGCCTGGAGCCATTGGTGGGGAAGTGTTTCCGAAAACCATCGCGGGGCGGCGTACAGTTCTTTCCTCAATGAGCGGGATCTCCACATCCTAAATACGGGCCAAACACCAACGTTCGAGACATACAGAAATGACAGGTGGTGCACAAGCATCGTTGACGTGACAGCTTGCAGTTCGTCGCTACTAGGTAAGGTCGAGGAGTGGCAGGTAGAAAGAAGTCTAACAACTTCAGACCACAACGCTATAACCTTCTCGATGCGCCTAGAAAAGGCCCTGGAACCCTTACGGCCGATTTCGACGCGCATCTACAACACCAAGAAGGCCAAGTGGTCCGACTTCAACACCCACTTCAAGACTAGCCTAGCAGACAGTGACATCACCCAAGTCAGAGTCTCGAACGCATCGAACCCAGAAGATCTGGAGACAATCATTTCAAACTATACTCAGAACATCCACCGCTCATGCGAGGAAGCGATTCCAAAACTCGGGTCGCCCAAACACAACGCCAAACCCCCATGGTGGAGTCCTTCTCTAGACCGTCTCAAAAAAGACGCCATGACGAAGAAGAGAAGGATCCGGAACGCAGCCGCAAGCCGGAGACACTTCACCATCCAAGAGTACGTGCTAGCCAAACAAACTTACACGACAGCAGCAACGGAAGCAGCCATAGCCAACTGGAAGGAGTTCTGCACGAAGCAGGACCGAGAGAGCATGTGGGACGGTATCTACAGGGTAATAAGGAAGACAGCCAGAAGAAAGGAAGACGCACTCCTGAGAAACAACGCAGGCGAGACGCTCAGTCCAGAGCAATCTGCGGATCTTCTGGCAAAAACCTTCTACCCCGACGACTCAACGGATGCCGAACAACCCTACCACACTGCGTTAAGGAGGCTAGCGGAGGAGAAAAACCCCCAAGGTCTGTCTGCAGACGATCCGCCCTTCACGACCGCGGAGCTGGAAATGGTTCTCCAGAACCAAAATCCGAAAAAAGCCCCCGGTCCCGACGGATTAACAGCAGACATCTGCATAGCGGCAATAAACTGCGATAGGGAGGTGTTCTTAGCGATAGCAAACAAGTGTCTGTCGCTGTCACACTTCCCGAAGCAGTTTAAGGTCGCCCATGTGTGCATTCTCCGCAAGCCAGGAAAGGACGACTACACCAGCCCTAAGTCGTACAGGCTTATAGGTCTGCTCTCGGTCCTAGGAAAAATCGTCGAGAAACTACTAGTGGGCCGACTACAGTGGCACTTCCTCCCAACACTACACACAAACCAATACGGCTTCATGCCACAGCGCGGGACTGAGGACGCCCTCTATGCTCTAGTGGGCCACTTACGAGCCGAAATCAAAGCCAAAAAGATCGTGCTTTTGATATCACTGGACATAGAGGGAGCCTTTGACAACGCGTGGTGGCCCGCACTCAAGAAGCAGATGGTAGCCAAGAGTTGTCCAGCTAATATCTACACTCTCGTCGCCTCATACCTGGAAGACCGAAACGTCAGGGTCAACTACGCCAGAGCGACTAGCGAGAAGGGAACCACGAAAGGATGCGTCCAGGGTTCAATTGCCGGACCGACGTTTTGGAACCTTATCCTAGATCCACTCCTACACAAAATGGCTAGTATGGGGGTATACTGCCAAGCCTTCGCGGACGACGTTGTCCTGGTTTTCTCTGACTTCACAGCCGGTCCCCTGCAGCAATCAGCCAACAGCACGTTAGCCAAAGTATCGGAATGGGGCGTCCAAAATAAGCTACGTTTCGCCGCGCACAAGACTAATGCGATGGTGTTAACGAGGAAGCGAAAGTACGACGTTCCGGTACTTCATATGTCGGGCACGCGGCTAAACCTGGTTGAGGAAGTGAAACTGTTGGGTCTCACGATAGACTCCAAACTCACCTTCAATGCGCACGTGTCTGCTACCTGTAGAAAGGCCGCAGACATCTATAAGCAGTTGGCATGTGCGGCGAGGGTGACTTGGGGTCTGAACAGAGAAATAATCAGGACAATATACGTGTCGGTGATAGAGCCCATCGTGATGTATGCAGCGAGTGCGTGGGCCCCCGCAGCTGAGAAACTGATGACAAGGAAAAAGTTTGACTCACTGCAGAGGGGCTTCGCGCAGAAAATCTGCAAAGCATACCGCACGGTGTCTCTGACATCGGCACTTTTCCTGTCAGGCCAACTCCCCCTAGACCTCCGGGTAATCGAGGCGGCAACCCTTTTCAAGATCAAAAAGGGACATTCCCAAGAGATTATACCGCTGGGCCGCGTGCTGGAGTGCAACGTGCACCACTCCAAAAACCCCCACCCGGCGCAACTCACAACAACCGAGTATGAATGCCTAGAGAACTTGACTCCCGAAACCCTGGCAACCCACCAAGTAATCGGCCCCCAAATATACACCGATGGCAGCAAGATAGAGGGGAAAGTCGGAGCTGCCCTAACTTGGTGGGAAAACGGGACGGAGTCAAGGTTCAGCACCTTTGGCTTGGAGCCTCACAACACAGTCTTCCAATCGGAAACGTACGCTCTCTTCAGAGCTGTCAGGATGGCAAGAGAATCCAAGGCGGCCTCCGTAAGCATCTTAAGTGACTCGAGATCGTCACTTGACCTGCTGAGGAGACCGTCTGTCACTCACCACCTGGCACTCCAAATCAAGAGAAGCGTCCGTGAAATCAGAGAGGAGGGCAGAGAAGTGAGGCTCTTTTGGCTCAAGGCCCATGTGGGAACTGCCGGGAATGAGAGGGCGGATGAGCTGGCCAAGGAGGCAGCCCTAACAAAACTCACATCAGAATACAGCAAGGTCCCCGTTTCGTTCGTGAGGAAGAAGATTCGGGAGGGGACTATAAGGAAGTGGCAAGCGCGGTACGAGTCTTCGAGTACAGGATCGGTCACGAAAGCGTTCTTTCCAGACGTCCTAGCGGCGAAAAGGACACTCAGAGACGCAGTGCTCACACCGGTCCACGTACAAGTCCTTACAGGACACGGCGGATTCTCAGCGTATCTCCACCGCTTCCATCTCAAAGATAGTCCCTCGTGCGTCTGTGACCCGAGTTGTGAAGAGACAGTCTGGCATCTGCTGTTCGAATGCCCAAGGTTCAGCCAAGACAGAATGGAGCTCGAGGTAAAATTCGAAACCCAGCTTAGCCAGTCCACACTCCACACCATCATGGGGAGACCGGCTACTAGGATTCCATTCTTGGCATTCGCGAGCAAAGTCGCCACAATCGCAGCAAAGGCCAACAAAACGGACGTAACCTTGCGAAGTCGACCACACAATCGAACACAAACAACCACAACTACACAAACAACAACAAGTACACCATTGACTGATACACAAATTACACACACACAATCTAACCAACGGCCATTACCAACGGTAGCAGCAGCGGTAGCAGCAACAGCCAGCCTACAACCAGCCCCTAGCATGACTACCACACAATTCCTGGCAAGCGGAGAAGACGGAGTCCCTGGCATCAGACTGCGAGGCGTCGCTCTGTTCATCAACAGGGAACAAGAGAAGTTAGGCATAGGCTTCTGCATAGGCTCAAGTCAAGCTGCGGCCCGAATAGACCTTTCGCCGGGCCTTGCCGCCCTGATTAACGGAAGCACCACCAAAACGAGCATAACAGGCAGCAAGTATGCTGCACTACCTCAAATGGAAGTGGCCACTCACCGATGCCGTCTAATGCGATTTAAAGGGAAAACAATCGCATTACTCGAGTGGGGAGAGGTTACTCCATTTGCTCAGGCAAGCTCATTGCTTCAGAAGATTAGGGAGGCAGGAGACTACACGTCAGCCACGGCCCGAACCATAAGTGTGGACGCAATGGTGGTGGGAGGAGAGAGAGGAGACGTCGCAGACCGCTTTGGCTGTTTAAAGGCCTCAGAACATCATGAGGTTGTTGTCTACGAGGACAGAGGGGAAACCCTGAGTTTCCTCAAAGCCCCCAGACAACTAATAGCCAGCGCAATGAGCCCCAAAACAAGCCCCACCACTCAAAGCGGATCGGAGAGGGCCCAGCAGAAGGCAGCAGCCGAAAAAGCCGCAAAGGTGCAGTGTAACACCATAAACCCGGAGGACCGGGCCCGGTCGAGGAGTCGCCTGAAAGCGTTTGGCACTTTCCTCAGTGCACTGCGCCCAAGCACCAGCTACGCATCACCATCTCACAAGCAGGAGACAGCACTGGAGAGGTTCTTCAGAAAAACACCAAAGGAACCAACCCAGCAAAAGCCTAAGCCAACACGAGCCGACAAAGGGCAAGTCAGCCCGCCGACCCTCGCAGTAAAGTCGGGTACCACGGACCACGTAAAGAGCGCGTTCCTCGAGTACGTAGCAATCGTAAAAGCGACCAGAGAGGTCAATCTTACGACATGCAGGAAGATCCTGCAGACCTTCCAGAGAGACACTGAGGGTCTGTTAAGGGTACTGCTCGAGGAAGCAGGGGCAGCGGTGTATGACAACGTCACATCCCAAGTCATCAAAGGGGAAATGACGGGGTCATATATGGCAGCCTACAGCGCGAGGAGTGGCTTTGTGGCCCTGGACAAGGAGGAGACGGAGCGCTCAGGCAAACTCAAGTTCAGTGTGCCAAATGACGACCCGATAGTGGTTACCGCCAAATGTACCAAAATCATGCCGGACGATAAGATCCTGGAAATGGCACACTCCATTTCGGGGACCTCCGGTATCCAGGCATCACAGGAAAGTTGGGCGGTACCCAATATCAGGTGGATTAACGGAGTTCCGGGTTGCGGTAAGACAACCTGGCTGGTAAAGCACTTCGAAGAGGACAGGGACGTGATAGCAACCACGACAACAGAAGCTGCCAAAGATCTTAGAGAAAAGCTTGCGCGCCGCTTAGGAAACCGAGCAAAGACCAAAGTGCGCACTATGGCCTCAATCCTAGCAAACGGTTTCAAGAGCCAAGACAAATGCTACCGTCTTACGGTAGACGAGGCTCTTATGAACCACTTTGGGGCCATAGTCATGGCAGTAAAGTTGTCTGGAGCGAGCGAGCTTGTCCTCGTCGGAGACGTTAACCAGCTTCCATTTTTGGACAGGGAGAATCTTTTCGAGCTTAGGTATACCCGTCCAGACCTGGTGGCTGGCATCACCCAGGAGTTTCTCTGCACACACCGCAATCCAATGGACGTGGCGTTTGCACTGAGTCAGATATACCCCGGTATATACTCCTCCAAGTCGTCGCTGTCGCGGGTCCACTCCCTGAAGGTGAAAGGTTACACAGGGGCGCAAATACCGGGTACTGCCCAAAACACCCTGTTCCTGGTTCATACGCAGGGGGAGAAAGCCTCTCTTGCGAGCCAGGGATATGGGTCTGGCGAGGGGTCGCGCCTGCTAACCATACATGAGGCTCAGGGGTCGACCTACGACAGCGTTATCATCATCAACACCAAGTCCAGGAGGCTTCAGGTCCACGACAGCATCTCCCACGCGGTAGTGGCGGTGTCCAGACATACAGTCAGTTGCGTCTATTACACCGACGACGCCGATGACGCCGCAGGCCGCCTTGCTAAGAGGGCGATGGATGCGCCGACTAAAACGGTCGTCAACTACAATCTTAAGACGGCCATGCAGCATCGAGACGTAGTCGTCATAGAGGCCTTGCTCACGCTAGCGAAGTCCCTGGTCAGCAGCCAAAACACCACCTAACAAGTCCCATCCAAAAACTCCAACCCAAACACCCAAACCATCACCCTGTCTAAAGAAAACTATATATATACATGTGAAGCTGCATGGTAGAGTGAGTCAGTCATACTCACCTTAACGTCCTAACGACGGGGTTCTATAACCGGAACCGTCGGCCGGGGCTGGTCTACTCGCACTGCCATGCATCTTCCCACAAAGTGTACCAATAGATATAGTAATAACATAAGCAGTGTATCAATAGAAATAAGTAAACAAAATAGTTAATAACATAAAGATAAGAATAATAGAAACATAAAATTGTAATGCCAGTGTGTAATATATATATAGTATTTGTTGAGGGATGAACTCACGTAAATTTAAGTTAGTTAAGTAAGCCTTAAAATAATGTCCGACGTAGGAATCCAACAATTGTAATAATTATGAAAAAAAATAACAAACAAAATATACACAATAAAAAAGAGCGCGGACTGCCACATGTCCGCGGTAGAATATTTAATAAAAAAAAAAACATCAAAAGCAAATCACTAAATACTGCAAAATATCTTTCGTTTCGGTGTCTTTGGTACCTCTTTCTAAATTTATATTTCTCAAACATCACTGACCTCTATTATACAGTACGATGGACTAAATAAATTATATGAAACGACAGTTGATTTATGTGCTGATTAAAGCGCCCAGCTCGAGCGTCTTACCGGCACTAGTCCACCAAACGCTCACAAGTAATTTTTTTGAGTAAATTTTCGCTTGGGGTACGATTTGGCTGGTTCGCCAGGGTTCAGCCATTGCGATGAGCGTTTCCGATTATTGTACAGGATCCACTTTTCATCACAGGTAATGGTTAGATTTAAAATCCCTTCATTATTGTGCCGGTTCAGTAATGTAACGCAGCAGTCGAAGCCCGTTTGTCGGTTTGCTGCACTCAATTCATGAGGTACCATCCGTTCAAGCTTTTTCACCTTCTCAATTTGCTTCAAGTGGATTAAAACAGTTTTATCACTAACACCGCAGCCTGCAGCTAACTCGGACGTGGTTTGCGATGGTTCCGCTTCCACAATAGCCTTCAATTCTTCATTATCAACTTTGGTCTACGGCCGTCCACGGGGCTTGTTCTTCAGGTCAAAATTTCCAGAACGAAAACATTGGAATCAAAAACGCACTGTGTTTTCTTTTGCGACACCGTCGCCATACACATAATTAATCCTTCGAGCCGTTTCTGCAGTACTGGTGCCACGATGGAAGTCGTACTCGTAAATAACGCGATATTTCAAGTTTTCCGTTTTCTAAACTGACTGGCGCAAAGAAAAAACCAAAAAGGGAAAAAATGAATTACGGCTTTCCAAACACAAAAGCATGAGTAAATAGCTGTATAAATTTAAAATTGGAATTCCAAACCATTGAGCAGATATTTGAGATCAAAGTGGCCAGTACGACAAAACACCAATTTCATAGTTATGGACCTAATATTTAATAATTATAAATTTAATAATTAAAATGAGTTCCAACGGTTCAGAGAATGAAATGGAGATTGATTATACTCCACCAGATTAAGGCAGAATTTCTCACCTCAAAATTATCGCAGAATGAATGTGACAAATAGTCAAGCACGCGTTATCTGCTGTGATAGGCTGTTGAAAATGCATTCAACCAAAGTGAGAAACTAGGCCGATCAGAAGCCAAATTCGCAATGGAAAACCTGCTTCCAGCGAAGTCAAAAGAAAAATACATGAAAGTATATATGACAATTTTATGATTTGGAAAAACGATAAAAAAGTGAACATAGTATTTTTGGCGTATTTTAATGAGATTGCTAAAACTAAAAAGCCATCTACATTATGGGCAATTTGTTTCATGCTCAATTATACCTACAGTTAATGTTAAAAAGGGCATTAACTTGAAGAATTATAGAAAGGTCGATTGTATTTTAAGAAAAGTAGTTAAACTACTTTTCTTAAAATACAATCGACCGAAATCAAAAGCAAAAAATCTAAAAAAATTACTGGTGAAAACATAGAGGAATTTTTAATTAAAGCCCCAGGTGATATATATTTATCGACAAAGGTATACACACATACATACACATACACACACACACATTTTTTGCTAAAGTCTTCGAGTCCGCGTTGTGCTCTTGCATCCACTTGCAAGTAGCATCACAGCTCAACGACGCGCAGCATGGTTTCCGTGCGGGCCGCAGCACGAATTCTAACCTAATGTGTTTTTTAAACCAGGCCGCCACAGTGCTGGATTCGGAGTCAGGGGGACAACTGGACGTCGCTTACTTCGACTTCAGGAAGGCATTTGATAGTGTGGACAATGACATCCTTTTGAATAAATTTGCGAGGGTTGGTTTTACCCCAGCCCTCCTAGAGTTCTTTGCTAGCTACTTGGGTAACCGTAAGCAAATTGTGGAATACGCAGGTTACACCTCGGACTCGTATTTCACCCTGACGGGGGTTAGCCAGGGGACAAATTTAGGACCCTTAGAATTTATTTTAATGATTAACGATCTTCCAGAAGTCATTAAAGACGCTGGTTGTTTGTTATTTGCTGACGATCTCAAGTTATTCATGCGGATCACAGACGAGTCACACTGCGGCATGCTCCAGCGAGACATCGATCAAGTGGTAGCATGGAGTGAAGAGAACAAATTAATCTTCAATGTGACGAAGTGTAACGCGGGCCGTGGTACCCCGACGTCACGATTATTGCATGGGGGTCAGGTCATACCGCGGGTGCGATTAATGCGAGATCTTGGTGTTACCTTTTCCGAGGATCTGTCGTTTCGTACTAAAAGCCTTCAAAAATCTTGGGTTTGTGATGCGTGAAACCCGTGACTTCACTAATATGGCAGCAGTGAAATCGCTTTATAATGCGTTAGTAAGAAGCAACTTGGAAACTAGTGCTATCATCTGGAATCCTTATGAAACGAAGTATTCTACGATGGTGGAAAAAATGCAAAACAAATTTACCCGGTACCTACACATGAGGCAATTTGGTATTTACCCTTTTTAACCGCTTATGTATCCAACCGTCTTTGTTATAGGGATGGTTGGGTACTATAAGTTGGAGGTAAGGCGCAACCTCGCCCTTGTAAAATATGTCTTCATGGTTTTTCGTGGTATGCTAAATTATCCACAAATATTAGAATCGTTGGGATTGCTCGTTCCAAACAGGAGGCTACGGTTAGGACCGAGGGAAGGGCTGTTTAAAGTCCCGTCAACACGCACTAACGTGTTAAAGTTTGCACCAGTGACTCGAGCAGTTAGGATACTGAATAGCGTCTCTCTGCGTTTGGACATATTTTCTTGCTCTTTGGCGGAATTCCAGAGGGTGACACTTAGTGTGTTGTCCACTGTGTAACATGTGCCTCTACCCAGGCCCATTACTGGGACTGGCAAACTGGCAATGTATGACTACATTTGTAAGCTTGGGTCTTACCTGTAAAAATAAATGTATGTGTTAATAATAAATAAATAAACATTACACATACATACATACATTATTTATTTGAGACACAGTTAAGCCAAAATGGCTGGATGGATTTGGATGAATTTTGATGGACAGGATTTATAAGTCTTATTAATTATAGTGTCCGTGGCTGTAGCTTGATATTTAGTTTTGTTTGTTACAGGTTGCTATGATATGTCATGTCGGAGTATCGAACTCTATAATAATACCACAAAAGACATAGCATTTCTTGATGACAAAGCAATAATAACATTGCGCGACACTAAAACAAAGATTGAACGGATATTTGTAATCCAAGGAGAGTTCCAAAAGTAAATAGTAGATTGTTACACGAGGGTCGAAAGGAATGTATGTCTTTCACCCGTGTTAAGCACTCTACTTTTAATTTCGAATATATGGAAAGTAAAAAATAGTAGGTAGTTTTTTGTAAATATTTATTGACATAAGTACTAACTATTTAAAATTAATTTAAAAAAATGGGGCTCAAAATAAACATCCGGAGGACTCAGGAAATGAGATCTGGTGTGAAGAACCACTCACCGTTGCTGATTGGCACAGAGGCAGTGGAACGTGTCCACAAATTTACGAACCTCGGGAGTGTCGTGTCAGAGACTGGGGGTAGTGAAGAGGACATCGCTTCTAGGATCGTCAAAGCCCGAGCAACCTTCGCGCAGCTGAGACCTGTTTGGCAATCGCGGAAACTGACCCGAAGGATTAAACTCAAAATCTTCGGGTCAAATGTCAAATCCGTGCTGCTCTACGGGTGCGAAACGTGGAAGGTCACAAAGGACATCTCACGCCAAATACAAGTCTTCGTCAACCGCTGTCTTCGTCGCATTCTCGGAATTTACTGGCCTGAGACCATCTGCAATGTAGAGCTGTTGGAGAAATGCCACGAGAGCTCGATCGACCGCCACATCAAGCGTCGCAACTGGAGATGGATTGGCCACACGCTCCGAAGGGCTCCCGATCACATACCCAAGCAAGCTTTTGACTGGAATCCCCAAGGGAAAAGAAAGCGTGGCCGTCCCCGTCAAACCTGGCGTCGCACCGTGTTGACAGAAGCGACGAGCATCCGAATGACATGGAGCGAGGTTAAGCGTAAAGCTCAAGACCGATCGCGATGGAGGACATCTGTGGACGCCATCTGCCCCATCTAGGGGTTATAGGACATTAAGTCAAAGTAAGTCATTTAAAATTAATTGAGAAGTTAGAACAATTGAGTCTAGTAATTACAAAACCCGCTATGTCCGTTGTGAGGAATCGCGAGTAATTTTATATTTTCGTAGTACGCTTTATTGGCACTGTGGGTTATATTGGAACTACAGTAGTTTGATTTGAAATAATGTAGTTAATCAAATACTAAACTTAATCATGATAATTTTTTACGAACTAGAACAATAACGTGAAAAACATTATGGACATTGCTGACTTTGCAGATATTGTTGCAAAAACAGCATGGACTTTGTTGGCTTTGAAACATATCTTTCCTGGCCTAGAATGATTAAACCATATTGATACTTTTACTTGAAATACTTATGATTAGAGTCTATGCCAGGTATGATAGACCGCCTATTCTACTAATATTTTAGAGAAGGTTTATGTTTGGATGCAGCTGAACGAATTTCAATGAAATTTCACACACTGATAGATTAAAGTCTGGATTAAAACATTTTTTTTTATTCTGGTACCATAGGGATTTTTCGAACATCCACGCGGATGTTTATAATTTCAAATAAAACTATGCTTGTTTTATAAGAACTTTATTAGCTATACGAAACCTATACTAAATTATAAGTAATGGTGATTCTTCTTGTTCTTCACATACCGACTCTTCAAGGGAATTGATATTGTCAACCATATTGTCGGCCGGTATAACCTGTGATGTTGGTACTACTCTGTTACAGTACTCCAAAGTCATATATTTCAGCTGCAAGCCTCTTGGTTTCTAATTTCGAGATTCAACTCTTGGACGGCGACGTTGTGTTCTATACCTTTTCTCAAAAATGTTATGAAATATTGGCTTAACATCTCTAAAAAGTATCCAGGAAGTGAACTCTACTGGAGACTTATTCACAACTGACCAGTAAGAAGCGAGATTTTAAATTTGGAATCTCCTACTGTCCATTAAGTAAGTATGTAATTTACTTACTGGACAGTAGGTCATCCTCTTTAGCTCTGCTTAGAAAATAAAACATGGTGCCATGCCAGACACAGATTAAAGTTTAGCCATTATAACATGGTTATGGGAGGGAGGTTCCAAATTTATATCTATCTCTCTTTTTAGTATGACATTTTATGAGATCGATATATTTTTGGAGCCATAAACAGCCATTTTATAGTCTGTGACACTTAACGCGACGCAGAAAAAGTTTGCACGTTGCGTTTTGTACTTAGTAATGTTGTAGAAGTATAGTGTGGGATTTTATGTTTGTATTTATTCGTTTCAGTTTATAAATCATGTCCAATCAAAAATTAACATGGAGATTAAAAACTTATTTTTTTGACTGAAACATTAATGTTATGAAAAATAGAACAAAAAAAACAACGAATAGCGGGATTTTACATTCAATTGCGACAATTGTGCTCAGAATATCTATCAGTAATTGCCCTTATGAATGTAACCTTCAATATGAATTAAACGAATTTGTTGTTAAACTTTCTTTCATTTTTGAGAAAAGCATTATGTAAGCCTCAACCAGTAAAAAAGCCCTCACCTGCGGTTCGGTCCGGTTAACTCATACTTGGCCAGGAAGGCTTACTTACTGGACTCTGCAGTAATCAATGATATTCAAATAAACAGATACGATAAACACTCACAAAACAATTGAAAAAATTGTACCGCGCAGCAGCGGCAGCACACATACACACTTTTCATTCATCTGATATTAAAAAATATTTATTTTAATCAATAAATAAATTACAAATACACACGATGGCATATTTTATGTTTTGTTTTTGTTTCAACAAAGCCTACCGCTCTTCGCCATGCGTGACATAAACTAAAGACTAAAAGGTCACAATTGTGACCTATACGAGTCTTCACAATGCGCACGCTCATAACATATCTGTTTATTTGAATATCATTGGCAGTAATGTACTATTATTTCACATGTTTCAAAATAAATGAGTCTTGTTTTTATTTGTCTTTCAGTCGATAAAAAGACAAACAAATTTACCCGGTACCTACACATGAGGCAATTTGGTATTTACCCTTTTTAACCGCTTATGTATCCAACCGTCTTTGTTATAGGGATGGTTGGAGGTAAGGCGCAACCTCGCCCTTGTAAAATATGTCTTCATGGTTTTTCGTGGTATGCTAAATTATCCACAAATATTAGAATCGTTGGGATTGATTGACAAAGATTGAACGGATATTTGTAATCCAAGGAGAGTTCCAAAAGTAAATAGTAGATTGTTACACGAGGGTCGAAAGGAATTTATGTCTTTCACCCGTGTTAAGCACTCTACTTTTAATTTCGAATATATGGAAAGTAAAAAATAGTAGGTAGTTTTTTGTAAATATTTATTGACATAAGTACTAACTATTTAAAATTAATTTAAAAAAACGGCGCTCAAAATAAACATCCGGAGGACTCAGGAAATGAGATCTGGTGTGAAGAACCACTCACCGTTGCTGATTGGCACAGAGGCAGTGGAACGTGTCTACAAATTTACGTACCTCGGGAGTGTCGTGTCAGAGACTGGGGGTAGTGAAGAGGACATCGCTTCTAGGATCATCAAAGCCCGAGCAACCTTCGCGCAGCTGAGACCTGTTTGGCAATCGCGGAAACTGACCCGAAGGATTAAACTCAAAATCTTCGGGTCAAATGTCAAATCCGTGCTGCTCTACGGGTGCGAAACGTGGAAGGTCACAAAGGACATCTCACGCCAAATACAAGTCTTCGTCAACCGCTGTCTTCGTCACATTCTCGGAATTTACTGGCCTGAGACCATCTGCAATGTAGAGCTGTTGGAGAAATGCCACGAGAGCTCGATCGACCGCCACATCAAGCGTCGCAACTGGAGATGGATTGGCCACACGCTCCGAAGGGCTCCCGATCACATACCCAAGCAAGCTTTTGACTGGAATCCCCAAGGGAAAAGAAAGCGTGGCCGTCCCCGTCAAACCTGGCGTCGCACCGTGTTGGCAGAAGCGACGAGCATCCGAATGACATGGAGCGAGGTTAAGCGTAAAGCTCAAGACCGATCGCGATGGAGGACATCTGTGGACGCCATCTGCCCCATCTAGGGGTTATAGGACATTAAGTCAAAGTAAGTCATTTAAAATTAATTGAGAAGTTAGAACAATTGAGTCTAGTAATTACAAAACCCGCTATGTCCGTTGTGAGGAATCGCGAGTAATTTTATATTTTCGTAGTACGCTTTATTGGCACTGTGGGTTATATTGGAACTACAGTAGTTTGATTTGAAATAATGTAGTTAATCAAATACTAAACTTAATCATGATAATTTTTTACGAACTAGAACAATAACGTGAAAAACATTATGGACATTGCTGACTTTGCAGATATTGTTGCAAAAACAGCATGGACTTTGTTGGCTTTGAAACATATCTTTCCTGGCCTAGAATGATTAAACCATATTGATACTTTTACTTGAAATACTTATGATTAGAGTCTATGCCAGGTATGATAGACCGCCTATTCTACTAATATTTTAGAGAAGGTTTATGTTTGGATGCAGCTGAACGAATTTCAATGAAATTTCACACACTGATAGATTAAAGTCTGGATTAAAACATTTTTTTTTATTCTGGTACCATAGGGATTTTTCGAACATCCACGCGGATGTTTATAATTTCAAATAAAACTATGCTTGTTTTATAAGAACTTTATTAGCTATACGAAACCTATACTAAATTATAAGTAATGGTGATTCTTATTTATTTATTTATTTAAACTTCATGTACAATAGTGGTACATAGGCGGACTTAATGCCACAAGGCATTCTCTACCAGTCAACCTTTTGGTTAAAAAGGACAACGTTGTGAACGGGTACAAAATAATATTCAAACAAATTGTATACGAAAATGTATATACTTACATATATATTAATAATACACATATACAAATAAAATAAACTAATAAATACCAATAAAAAAAAAACGAGAAACCTAATAATAATTATACCAACTAGACTTCTGACTCTAGATGAAAGCTATTTAGTCTGACTGAAATAGTGGTCACGAACTTTTCTTTTAAAAGTGAATTTGCTTTCAGCCTTTTTAATGCTAAAGGGTAGCGCGTTCCAGAGCTTTATTGTTGAGACAGCATATGAATTAGACATAAAACCAGTGCGGTGTGAAGGAATTTGGAGGAGTAGATTTTTAAAAGCTCGAAGGTTACGACTGTGAGAACTGCCCAATACATTGAAATAAGTTTTTAGATAATCGGGAACACAAGGATCGTTCATAATAGTGAAGAGCAAGCAGAGAGATCTGAGGGACCTCCTGAGGCGGATAGGCAGCCATTTAAGCTGAGAACGGTAGGAAGAAATGTGATCATATTTACGAAGGCCAAAAACAAAGCGAATACAATTGTTGAGAAGTCGATCCAATTTATTTAGAAGTTCTTGGGATAGATCAGGATAACAAACATCAGCATAGTCGATAATGGGAAGCACAAGTGACTGAACCAGAGTGATTTTGGTGCTGGATGGGAGGAAATGCTTAAATCTATAGAGAGACCGTAGCGAGAAAGCGACTTTCTGGCTCACCTGAGCCACGTGTTTATTCCAACTAAAACTGTCGTCAATGTACAGACCTAAATCTTTTACATGAGGTGAAAGAGAAATGACGGAGTTCTCGTACATCAGTGGCATAAGTTGGGCAGTGTTCACACTTCTCAAATAGTACGAACTACCAATGAGGATGGCCTGACATTTCCCGACGTTAACAGAAACCCCAAATTTGCCAGACCACTCACTGATAGCTCGAAGATCAGCATTGAGTAGATTCTTCTTGTTCTTCACATACCGACTCTTCAAGGGAATTGATATTGTCAACCATATTGTCGGCCGGTATAACCTGTGATGTTGGTACTACTCTGTTACAGTACTCCAAAGTCATATATTTCAGCTGCAAGCCTCTTGGTTTCTAATTTCGAGATTCAACTCTTGGACGGCGACGTTGTGTTCTATACCTTTTCTCAAAAATGTTATGAAATATTGGCTTAACATCTCTAAAAAGTATCCAGGAAGTGAACTCTACTGGAGACTTATTCACAACTGACCAGTAAGAAGCGAGATTTTAAATTTGGAATCTCCTACTGTCCATTAAGTAAGTATGTAATTTACTTACTGGACAGTAGGTCATCCTCTTTAGCTCTGCTTAGAAAATAAAACATGGTGCCATGCCAGACACAGATTAAAGTTTAGCCATTATAACATGGTTATGGGAGGGAGGTTCCAAATTTATATCTATCTCTCTTTTTAGTATGACATTTTATGAGATCGATATATTTTTGGAGCAATAAACAGCCATTTTATAGTCTGTGACACTTAACGCGACGCAGAAAAAGTTTGCACGTTGCGTTTTGTACTTAGTAATGTTGTAGAAGTATAGTGTGGGATTTTATGTTTGTATTTATTCGTTTCAGTTTATAAATCATGTCCAATCAAAAATTAACATGGAGATTAAAAACTTATTTTTTTGACTGAAACATTAATGTTATGAAAAATAGAACAAAAAAAACAACGAATAGCGGGATTTTACATTCAATTGCGACAATTGTGCTCAGAATATCTATCAGTAATTGCCCTTATGAATGTAACCTTCAATATGAATTAAACGAATTTGTTGTTAAACTTTCTTTCATTTTTGAGAAAAGCATTATGTAAGCCTCAACCAGTATAAAGCCCTCACCTGCGGTTCGTTCCGGTTAACTCATACTTGGCCAGGAAGGCTTACTTACTGGACTCTGCAGTAATCAATGATATTCAAATAAACAGATACGATAAACACTCACAAAACAATTGAAAAAATTGTACCGCGCAGCAGCGGCAGCACACATACACACTTTTCATTCATCTGATATTAAAAAATATTTATTTTAATCAATAAATAAATTACAAATACACACGATGGCATATTTTATGTTTTGTTTTTGTTTCAACAAAGCCTACCGCTCTTCGCCATGCGTGACATAAACTAAAGACTAAAAGGTCACAATTGTGACCTATACGAGTCTTCACAATGCGCACGCTCATAACATATATGTTTATTTGAATATCATTGGCAGTAATGTACTATTATTTCACATGTTTCAAAATAAATAAGTCTTGTTTTTATTTGTCTTTCAGTCGATAAAAAGACTCATAGAATTTGCGTACATCCTGCAGTGGAATTTAAGAGCATTGTAACTTTTTGCATTTATGTTCACACGTCGGCTTAAGGTCTCAGCACACATATGGGATAGGAAAGGGATCGTCACCGTATCGCCTCGAGCCGTTCAGAATGGTTTGTATTAAACTCCCTACTGCAACGCACACTAATCGGAAAAATAACGTAATCGCCTCGCCTCGGAACAGGCTCCGAACTTGAATTCCCGCGCTTACGGCTCATCGTCCCCGCGCTTACGTTTCTCCGTCCCCGCGCTTACGTCTCTCCGTACCCGAGCTCACATCTCTTCGTCCACCCTTTCCCCTTTCCCCTCCCGCGACTTGCCTGCTAAACAGTGGTGCCAACTTAGGGTAATTTACCCTAGATTTAGAGTAAATTTGAACCAGCAGGGTAATTTTTAGGGTACAAACTCGGTGAGGGTAATTTTAGGGTAATTTTTTGTTGATTCCGTAATAGAAATTGTTAACTTATTTGAGTAAAATTTTGTAATAAAATAGACTTGCACTAGATTTTACTGTCTCGTCTTGTGTATGATCTTGGATGAAATGTATCAAATATAAATAGTACCCAGAAAGAAAGCAAATTAAAACTTTAGGGTAATTTTTTCATTTAACTTGAAATCTAGGGTAAATTGGAATCAGACTTAGGGTTAAACAAAATCAAGACCTGGCAACACTGCTGCTAAAGACGCCGCCATTCGCAAGGAGTATTTCATTCGTGTTGCGCGTATGTTTTATTTAAAATTTTAAGTTCGATTCAAACACAAAATAACGATGCAAATGGAGAAACTTATTGAAGAAGTGAGAAAATATCCATATTTATATGACTTAAGTGATGCTAAATACAGCAATACTATAAAAAAGGACGAGGCTTGGAAACAAATAAGTATTACTTTAAAGCAATCTGGTAAGTACCTACTCCTATTTAATTATTTATTTAATGTTTTTCGCGTATGTAGGTATGTATGGGAAATAAAACAGTTGTGATTAATATAATTATAATGAAAAATTTAACTGGAATATCCATTAAGAATTAACATTAATATTTAAAGCTAAAAGCTACTGCCATGGAACTCGTCCGGTAGAAGTTTGAAAATATGTTTTGAACTTTTCACGTACATTAAAAGCGGTAGCCATATGGGCACCACTAATACTTGGTAATTGACTTAACAATCGGTCTTCGCCGAATTCAACTGTAATTTCCTGTTCTGTTCTGTTCGGTTCCTGTAAATTCATCTCAATGTTATATGTCCTCATCATATTGTGTAAAATGCAAGTTGTTAATACCACTTTATCTACAAACTTTGGATGCAATTTAATATTTTTGTTGTAAATCGCAATTTTTTGATATAAAATTCCAAAAGCGTTTTCAACAACCCTTCTAGCTCGTGATAAGCGGTAATTATATTGCCGTTCAGGATCTGATAGTCTCCGTGTATTTGAGCGAGGATATGGTCTTAATAAATATGTCTTCAATGGAAATGCCTCGTCTCCCACAAATACATGTGGCATTGCATGATTAGTTCCTGGTAATGGTTTGTCACATGGAATATTGAATGTGTTTCTTTCAAGTGCCTTTCCAAATGTAGATGATGAATAGATTCCGCCATCGCTGTTTTTTCCATAGGCTCCTACATCAACCGCTATGAATCTGTATTCAGGATCAACTATAGCTAACAAAACAATAGAAAATGTTTTTTTTATAGTTAAAAAACAACGATCCACTATTGGGAGGTGCAATTATATTTACATGTTTGCCGTCAATGGCGCCTATGCAATTCGGAAAGTTCCATTTATTTTTAAATCCTTCTTCGATTCCTTGCCATGTGGCTGTAGTTGGTTGAGGTATATGAATTGGCATTAATTTATTCATTATTGCATTGCACACATCTATTACTATCAAACGAATAGTTGATTCTCCTAAACGGAAGCTCGATGATAAATTAGTAAATGTAGATCCAGTTATGAAGTACCTGCAACAATAAATGTATATTTAATATACGTTTTATAATACGTGTATATGTTTATGTGAATGTGTGTGTACGTACTCCCTTTCACACATACATGTGTAACTACATGCGCTTGATATAGTTAACCATGATTTATTTTATTTCAGAATCTGAGTGCAAGAAAACTTGGTTAAATCTTAGAGAGTCTCACCGACGAGCTATGAAGAAGCGTAAAACTAAAAGTGGTCAGGCAGCCCCGACGACGAAAAAGTGGCCCTTTGAAGATGAAATGAGTTTTTTAGTACCTCATTACACAGAAAGAAATACGATCTCTTCGGTTGATGATGATGACGGTTCAGATGTTAGCAGTTTCTTGGGTAATGATGATTCACAGAACTCAATAAACATAATTCAGTCTCCAGAAAACTTACAAGCGGAAACTACTCCACTTTCGCCGCGTCCTGAGTCTTCTGCATCTTCAGTTGCATCCAAAATTTCAAAAAAAAAAAAACTTAATATTGAAAAAAATCAGCGTCTCAAACTTTAATGAAATATTTATTAAATCACAACGAAACCAAAAAAGAAGATGAGATAGATACATTTTTTAAGAGCATTGCGGCAACGGTTAAAAAAATTTCAGAATATAATCAAGCTGTTATGAAAAGTAAAATATATAACGCAGTTTCGGAAATGGAGTTAAAAGAAATCGCAGAGAAACAAAGCTATTATAGTTATCGCAACTCTTACATTCCCCAAAGAGAAGATGACATGCCTCGAGGTTATACCACTCTAAATAACATTAGCCACGAGATACAATCAACATCTGGCGCTTCAAACATTCATGATTTTAATATTTCAAACTTAGAAGAAAATGGCGCGTCAAATGCTGACGATCTTGATACTTCAAACAATCTTTAATTTATACAATGATTGTATTTTTGTTGTGGCGCTATTTTTGTTTAATTGCCATAATTTTTGGATTTAATAATATAGTTTTGTATAATAAAAAAATATGTGATTTATGGGTATTTTTTTTTTACCTAAACTACAAAAAAGTTGCATTTACTAAAATACCTTACGCAATCACACAAAATATATACACACATACACCAGACATAAAACGTACATCCCCTGTGCACACCTGATCGCAAATGAGGGTTGCGTTCCAAAAGAAATATTTTTTATCGACAGAGGATAAAAATTAATCTATCTTGTAGTTTCGGAACCGAGTATTTTTTTTGTACACTTAAAAAAAAGAACAATAGAGATAATACAAACATTAAAATTATAGTACAAATATTTATGTAGACCAGATTAAAAATTCCAAAAACAAATGCAATTTCTCACCTTAACGTTACAGCTAGTTTTTCTTCGGGCGATATTGTTTCTCTGAATGTTGTATTCTTCTTCCTTATACATTCATCTATAGACTGCAATATGTTATAAAAGAGATATTTCGGCATATGAAAATAAATATAAAATTTCTCTTCATCATCCATCAAATGTTTTTTTATAGTCCGAAATTCCCCTTCAGTACTCCTTGCTTTATTCATACTGTGTACCCAATATCTTTTTCTTTTTTTCTTGCTATTTTCTTTTTCCTCTTCATCAAGTGCTATGGCTATGATAGCCAACTCACGTATTGTAAACCAAGACATAACCGTGCGCTACACTTAACGTTTGGATTCAAACTGATCTGGTGCCAACCAGGTCAGCCAGGGGGCGGCGAGGCGTAAGCGCGGTGTCGCCTAGCCGTAGCCGAGTTGACGTACAGGCGCTGCTGATACGCTTTCGTTACGTGCATACGGTAGGTTGACGCCTGGTTGACAGCGAGGCGAAAGGCGTTACGGTTACGATCCCTATCCGATCCCATATGTGTGCTGAGACCCTTAACAGGCAAATGTTTAGCTGCGTACCTGAAAAAAAAAATCCTTGTCATTCGGGTTTGTAGTTATTAACAGCGGTCATAAAATGCAATATAAATAGTTAGAGCCGATGCCGAAATACCCGAAATAAATAAATATACAAGAATTGCTATTGAATATATATGTATGTTTATTTTAACTACAATATATATATATACTAGCTGACCCGGCAAACTTTGTTTTGCCATAAAAACACCAAACATTCATCTACCCTACCTAACACTATCTACCCAACTCTACCTACCCTACCCTACCTACCCTACTCTACCTACCCTACCCTACCTACCCTACCCTACCTACCCTACCCTACCTACCCTACCTACCCTACCCTACCCTACCTACCCTACCTACCCTACCTACCCTACCTACCCTACCTACCCTACCTACCCTACCTACCCTACCCTACCTACCCTACCCTACCTACCCTACCCTACCTACCCTACCTACCCTACCCTACCCTACCTACCCTACCCTACCCTACCTACCCTACCCTACCCTACCTACCCTACCCTACCTACCCTACCCTACCTACCCTACCTACCCTACCCTACCTACCCTGCCCTACCTTCCCTACCCTACCTACCCTACCCTACCTACCCTACCCTACCCTACTTACCCTATAAACCTCACGGAGCCCGAGACCTTTCCAACGAATGCAAAACCGTGGAAATCGGTTCGTGCGTTCTGGCGTGACTGTCAAATAATAACAGACAAATAATTAGCAATAAATTAAAATTGCGACTATAATTTGAGATTTAAACTATCCTATCTCTCAAGTTGGATCGAACTGCACATGGTGTGCGAATTTTATTATAATCGGTTAAGTGGTTTAGGAGTCCATTGAGGACAAACATTGTGACACGAGATTATATATATTAAGATATATATATTGTTATTCAATTTAACTTCTCAATTTTTATGCACCTGCCATGTTATCTCTCCACCACCCTTGGTTGACTGGTAGAGAATGCCCATAGAAATCTAAAATACAGTTTGTTGCTTAGCTTGTTTATTATATCTATGAGAATGCCTCAGGCATTAAGTCCGCCTATGTATCTGTATGCTGCATGAAGTATTAAATAAATAAATAAATAATTGCTCGTTTAAAGTAATAACATTACCTAAATAATGTTCTAATGGTCCAAAAATATAATAATTTGAGGTGGCTGCAATGGCTTATAGGTACGCATACATTTTTCCCAAAAAAGTGGACAGGTAAAAAGTATCAAGACATAATCATCATAGTACCTATACTCACCATTGTTCTTTAGCACGATTCTTTTTCCAGCTTGTAGCATTTACT
Source organism: Orthosia cruda (assembly GCA_964057195.1). Classification (NCBI taxonomy): domain Eukaryota; kingdom Metazoa; phylum Arthropoda; class Insecta; order Lepidoptera; family Noctuidae; genus Orthosia; species Orthosia cruda. The sequence continues at coordinate 46,818,538 of OZ059825.1, forward strand.
CGTCGTTTTCGTGCCTGTTTATTATCAACAACATCAGGGTAACACTCCATGTCACATATTTTAATAAAATTATGCCCAATTAATAACTTTTAACATGAGAAAACTAAAATAAACCGAGAGCAAACTTACGACTGCAAACAAAAACTATACTATAAATATTGAAAGACGTGTCGTGATTGGTCGCGATGGACTATGCATAATTTGATACAAACAGGAACGGACAATGCTGTTTTTGTAGCAAACAAAAGCTTCACAGCCATTTTCCCTCACTTATTTAATTTTAACGCGACGGGGACAACGGCAGTACACCTTTAAAAATATACTTTTCAATCATGGTCATTGGCCGTTGTTCCCGTTGTGTTAAAATTAAATAAGTGAGTGTCTTATTACCCTCAGTTTCCCACCTTAAAATTATCGCAAAATTAATGTGACAAATTGTCAAACACGCGTTAGCTGCTGTGATTGGATGAATGAATTTTCGACAGCCAATCACAGCAGCTAACGCGTGCTTGACAATTTGTCAAATTAATTCTGCGATAATTTTAAGGTGGGAAACTGAGGGTAAAGGTTGTTCTAGTCGATCATTCTTCCATACAAACGTAGTAGTTTGATGGCGTACGTTCAAAATAAAAAAATATCAATTTGTCTCATCATTATAGGCTACCTACTTGTATGGAAACAAAAAGTAAAAAAATATATATTTGAAAGTTATGAGCGTCGAAAGTTCCATAGTTCAAAACTAATTATAACGCATCTGTCGGCGGAGAAAATACCATAAGAAGCAGAAAAATTGCTAAACAATCACGATTAAGGGATAGATTAGTAGTTCAAAAATGCAAATAATTTTACTGTGAAAATATACCTTTTAGTCGTTTCTTCATGATATATGGATATCTCTCAAAAGTCAGTTTATAAATTTCGAGCGCTTGTTTTCTTCCTAAATCATCATCCATTTCGCTACATGCAAAAGTCAGCTTCTTACTGCTCATCACAGCATCTATCTCTTTCGCACGAGTTGTCAGACGAGATGAACAGGAATACACTTTTTTTTGAAGTTTGTAAAAAAATATTGTGCGAAATATTACATTCCCGACTATAATATTACTCACAGCGGATCATTATTAGTGGAGCATTAGCTATTTTTGTGTCAATTCTGAAGGTTTTTGTGTCATTTTTCAGTGGTTATGGCCTTCATTTTTTTTTTTAATGTTTGTTTAGAGTAAAGTTAAATAATGGAGAGGAATTCGTGAAGTTTATTAGGTGTTATAAATAAAATATATACAGTTACAAGTTAAAAATAAATATTTAAAAAGATAGTAAAAATTATGGCATTGTTATCAAATTAAAACAGTAAAACTCATAATAAAAACTAAATTCAAAACAATAACAACAACTCCTAACAAAAACTAACTTAACAAAAACTCAACAAAACCAAAGTGTACAACTTTTGTGCACGCAAGTGTAATCGGGAGCGAGGACGGGGTGCGGGAGGCAAGGGACGACTTAGCCACCAATCGCGCGCTCGGATCGGCGCGACCTTGTACCCCGCGTCCTGCTTCACTACCAAGGAGACCTAAAAAACGACTTCTGCGCATCTAACGACTCTTGTCAAGTTACGTGCCGATGACTATACAACAAAAACACTGGGTAGTATGACTTGTTACATTTTCCAGCACCGAGTTTTCATAACTTTGTAGGTGTTCATCTATGTGTGAATGTAAAATAAAGTAAAGTGTCTTTGGACTCTTTGAAACAAATTTTGCAGAATTTCATCCATTTTATAATATTTTAAACCGAAGAACTAGAAGCGTTCTTTTTTTTGTTTTCCACCAAGCAGTAACAAAATTTCAGCATGAAGATTTTATTTAAAACTAGATGACCAGGCGAACTTCGAATTACGAACGCTCAGTAAAATTTAAGGTGTGATATAAGGGCCATTTTTAATAATAATTGTCTAGGTGCTTCATCGCCTTGGAGTCATTATTTTTCATTTGTTCATCTAAGATCATCTCATCTTTTTGCAATTGGGCTATTACTCGTTTTTGGGAATTATTTGTTATTGAGTATTCGTTTAATTTAACACCGTATTTTAGTATGTGCAAAAATTTAACAATGTTTAAATTTTTTGGCACCAGTCTATTTAATTTTCCATTCCAAGATTCCACCGCATTATTAGTGCGGTGACGTTCTCCAAACACACACCACACCCTTGAAAAATTATTGTATGTATGTATGTAGTTCTCTATGTAGTTCTTAAATTTATTTTCGGCTTCACTGTCACCCATCTTAGTCCCAGTCGTTATTTTTGGGCAAAAGCGGAAGTCTGCAGGTAAGTTGTATTAACAATGTCATGCGGATGGATTTATTCATGCCAAGAGACTTAGCTTTCTAAGTCTATTATTTCACAAAATGAAAATAGCAGCCGTTTATTTTAGCTGCAGGAAAACTTACTGTTAATGCAGAAATCAAAGCCCGTTCAAAATCAACAGTCAATTTAGTAGGGCTCCATTCAGGTAACCTTTTTTTAATAAGATCAAATAAAATGCAACACGCTTTCCGTGATTTACTCGATAAAAGCGCATAAATCACTGACACCACTTTGCTATGATTCCAGTCACTTCCAAAAACAGCGTGGATTGACAATAATTGTGCAAATGGCGCTGGACGCAAATAATGTCCCGTCAATCAAATAATTGCCGCTTTTCAATTCGCCTCTAGTTTTATTCACGACAAAATATTATTATTCTTAAATCGGAGTAAATATAATCAGCAAGCACAAAGTGTTCAAATGTTACTGGAATTTGTACTTTTTGTAACGGTCTTGTAACACACCTTTTTAACATTTAGAGCTTTATTACGACGTCTGTACATGGAAGACTTTTTAAAGATGTATTGTGGCAATGGTTTACCAAGTAATGGAATTCCTTGGTCAATTAAAGAATTTATTGCGTTATTGAAAGCTTTAGGTATTGTTATTTTGCCCATTGCAGCTTGATCAAAACTACAACTCATTGCAACTTCAATCGCGGATTGGTTACTGTCGGAAATACAGTGAGAAGAGTGTTCAATTGATCTCGCTATGGTGTTATCCTAAGAAGAAATTTCAATAAGTATCAAAAATGCAGTTGACAAAATAAATGTACTTACGCCAACTACCGACCTACAGCCTCTGGTAAAGTGATGGAATCTTACCGGGGATACTGTTATCGACCCTTTGCATTTTGTTTTGTGGCGCTGGTTGCATTTCCACAACGTATTAGTGTATTCATAACCCTCGTACAACAGTATAACACCCTTCCCCCTTTTTATAATCTCCATTATTAACAATATTTATTTAATTCAGAACCAACACCTATAACGGTAGTTTTATTTTCTCTCTGCCAACACCTATCTCGTAAAGCAAATAAAAGCAATTATAATGGCAGCTGTCTATCAATAACAGTCAATTACAACTATGATCAAGAGGTTTTATCTAAAGAGGAAATAAATAAATAGTTTCTATGTGCACGCCGCGTCATAAGAAGTGATGCAGCGTTTTTTTTTTTGTCGCAGCCGACTGCAATAGGTATAGTGGGCAATCAGTCTGAATCAGGCCCAGTATTTCTATCAATAGAAATAGTGGGATACACCCGGCATAGCCCATTTTAGAGACAAATATCCACTGTGACTGCTATACATCATAAAATTGTGTGAAGCAAACAAAAACATAATATTTGAAACTTTAATATTTATTAAAATAATAGATTTACATATTGTTATTTTATGTATTATATTTATCATTATTAGATAATTTATCGAATAGCAATAAGATTGAAATGTATAACTTCATAAACTGAAACCTGTTTATAATCATTAAGGCGTTACAAGCTTTGGGCATTTTGTCTTCCGTAGATAATTCTTCCCGGACGGCAATGGAACCACGGTGGTGCCCTGCGGAAACACTTTGGGTATCTGATCTACGGGCACAGTGGGCAGCACCATGCAGTCGTCTCCGACCTGTAAAAGAAATAGAAGAGCACATAAATTAGAGTATATCTTCGGGACTGGTTTTATTCATGTATATAATAATAATATTGCATTACTAACTGGAGGGTGACCATAATAAGCTCATAGAGTAAGGTTATTTTGAGATCGTGTAAGTGATACATCTTATACAAGTCATATACATCTGTCCCTTACACACACTCTTATATAACCTTACTCCAAGAGCTTATGGTCACCCCCCAGAGCAACCGAACCGCATTCATGACCATTCATTACCAAAAAAATTAATAAATTGCAAAATTTATTAATTTTTTTGGTAACTTCACGACTGGCGACTAGTGATGTGACGACTAGTAATAAAACAATTTATTAGTTTTTTATTTTTATCTACACTAATATTATAAAGGGATAAAGTTTTGCAAGTCTGTTTGTTTGTTTAAATCTCTAGAAATACTGAACCGATCTTGAAAATTATTTCACCGGTACAAATGTTTGATTGTGATCTGACGTCCAGTGGGGCACGGGTCAGCTAGTTGATAATAAGAAGCAAATGCTGAAATTGGTTGAGTTCACCAAGGATTCAAAAAGCAATAGTTTTTCATCACTATCATCATTTCAGCCGAATGACGTCCACTGCTGGACATAGGTCCCCCCTTAGTGTAGCTTCGATCGGTCCTATGCGTCGCACATCCAGCAGATTCTCGCAGCCTTCACCAGCAGCCTTATTGCGTAATGAATTCGGGAAGGCAAAGTGCAAAGCGTATCAAAAATCGACCAATCACATGCTAGATGATAGACGCGATGTGGATTTCCGACTATGTGTAATCACATAGACGGAAATCCACATCGCGTCTGTCATACTCTTTGCCATGCCGAATTTTCATACTCTTTGCCTTGCCGAATTCATTACGCAATAAGGCCGCAGGTTATTGCTCCACCAAGACTCTAGGGGAAGCGTTGACCAGCCTTTAGGTCCTACTGGGAGGCCTTCCAACGCTGCGTCTTCCGGTAAGCTGTCGCCACTCCAGATCTTTTCTGCCCCATCGACCCTCCGTTCTGCGAGCAATGTGCCCTGCCCACTGCCATTTAAGTTTGGCAATTCTTCGGGCTATGTCAGTAACCCTGGTTGGTTCTCTTGCGGATCCCTACATTTCTGATTTGATCACGCAAGAAAACGCCAGGCATGGCCCGCTCCATTGCCCTTTGGGTGACTGTAAGCTTTCTGATGAGGCCCATTGTGAGCGACCATGTCTCAGAGCAATAGATTATAACTGGCAACACACTTTTCGTCTTGAGACACTGTGGTAAGTCGGATGAGAAGACATCGCGCAACTTCCCGAACGCTGCCCAGCCAAGTCGGCTTCGACGCTTGACCTCTTTGTTAATTCGACGCTTGACCTCTTTGTTAATTCGACGCTTGACCTCTTTGTTAATTCGACGCTTGACCTCTTTCTCGAAGTTGGAACTACCCAACTGGATTGTTTGTTCCAGGTAGACATAATCGTCCACAACTTCGAGTATAGAGTCTCCGACCTTGATAGGAGTGGGTGCAACATAGGCATTCAACATCAGCTGCAAAAGGATAGTTGCCGAGGTCTGGTGCCGAGGTCTGGTCCTAAGGTCTAGTTATACTCTTCGGTCTTCTGTATAACCTGCCACAGCGTACTTACGTGGTCCACGGTCCGTCGGAAATCGTCAAACCTGCGCGCGATATGTTTCGTGATGCCTCTTCAAAACAGTTTGTAGACACATTGGCTCAGAAGTGAGATGCGCCTATAATTCTTAAGTCTCAATTAAATGTACTGGCGTTCTGCCGTGGACGATCGGCGACGGAATTTCCGCTCAGTGTGGCGTAGGCCGTAGATCCCGTTTCTGAAGACGCGGTAAATTCAAACATATGTTTGAGGGTGTTCACGGAAAAGCGTTTGCATGAGAAACAGGCGGAGCCCGCGGCGGCGGACGTTTAACGCGACTAAAAGTTCGGAGGAAAACATGGCGGAAAACGCGATAGAAAACGCGGCGAAAAATTCGGAGGAAAACATGGCGGAAAACGCGATGGAAAACGCGGCGGAACCTTCTGCCAATCTTGTTTGGCAATCGCACAATACAGACGTGAGCCACCGTCTCCAATGGATCGCCGCGTTTTGCGCCGCTTGCGCCGCGGCGGCCATCGCCACTCTTGACGCCCCGCTCAACGACCAAAAATGTAAGAGAGGCGCGGGTTGCAAAAAATCGTACATTTATTTTTACTGATGACATGCATATCACGCATCATTGCCATATGTTTGTGTTTGCGCGTGCGATGACGCCGAGCCGCTGCACGCGCCCCCTCTCCGTGAACAGAAAAACCGTCAGAAGCACTGCGCGACGCCCGGCGTTTCCAGAAATGAGCCCTTAGTCGGTCGAATCGAATTCTGTCGTCCCTCACTACCACCACTGCTGAAAGCCGACGGGTCGCCGTGCCTTGCTGCTGATGTGTTTGTCTCTCTTTTTGCGGCATCTTCACGTCTGCATTCCGGTGACGAGCGGCCCCTCGGTCCATTCGAGTGGTTATCGATCCGGTCAGTTAGATATTAACGCCGGAGTCCTTCAGGGGTCGGTGCTTTCGGCAGCATTCTTCTTGCTTCACATAAATTATCTGCTAAACCCCGGAACCTTTGGCTATGAAGACGACAGCACTGTTGCTGAGTTACGTATCCAACGCACGGGCTATTGGGACTCAAATTCGGTCTCTACGTGAGGCGACGGCTAAGCGCTTGAACCTATCCTTGAAGGCAGTCTCCGATTGGGGCGATACCAATCTGGTCAGTTTCAATGCAGCTAAGACCCATTCGTGTATTTTTGTCGGTAAAGAGCATCTCCACCCGGCCCCATCTTTCCGAGATATAATTGTGCCGATAACGGACCATCTTGAGCTTCTTGATCTTACTTTGACATATTTTTGTTATTTAAGCAAAGCCTCAACTGGCTACGAAAAAGTTGGGGGTCTTCGCAAAGATGACTTTAGACGGTAATTTACGCATGAACAGCTAATCAACTTGTATAAAGCGCAAGTTTTGTCACGCATGGAATACTGCTCTAACCTCTGGGACAGATCTGCTGAAAAACTTGATGCAATTGAGTCGACTGACAGACGGGCCAAGTGGCTCATTGGCAACGATGCACTGATCGAGTCAAAGCTCCAGCAGCCTAACTGCGTAAGTAAATTCGGCAAGGCAAAGTGTTTTGACCCCATCAATCGACCAATCACAGACGGAAATCCACATCGCGTCTTTAATTTCGCATGTGATTGGTCGATTGATGAAGTCAAAATCCTTTGCCTTGCTGTATTCACTTATGCAATTAGGCTACAGGTTCTAACCTGAGAAATTAAAGTTTATAAACCATAATAATAATAACGCTTAGACGTCAATACCACCAATGTAATTGATCACGATCAGCACATACTCCATGCGAGGGATGACACTCGGCCCTTGAACGCGGCTTAGATTTGTGCTGATAGCGTTCAGTTTCAAAGGTGAAATTCTACCTTGAAACTGAACCAAACAATTATAGATATAAAATGAGTAAGTTAACCTACCTTCCAGTCCACAGGTGTAGCGATTTTGGCGTTATCAGTCAACTGCAAGGAGTCCAACACGCGCAGTATCTCACTGGAATTGAAAACGTAACACGTTAATGAACGAATTAATAATTATAATAAGATACCACCCACCCCCGCACAGCGGAGGGTCTCGTGGTTTATATTAATAACAACCGAAGATTTCAAAAGTAAGTTATATTTGCAGAGGAGTGATCATCGTCATCCAATAGTACCCAGAACACCACTACGCCGCTGGACGCACGTTATGCCGTAAGCCGTTGGCTGGTAAAATACTGGTATTTAACTGTAATTGTTTACGATTGGAATCTAACGCTTCCAAAGTAGAAAAAAGGGGGCAATTTACACATAGTATAGGTGTCGCATTGAGCAAGCGTGGTGATTCACGCTCGTGTTTTCTCTGAATGAGAAGAACCCTTTGCCCAGGTTGGTATTATTTTTCAGTCGTTTACTCACTTATTTTACCTTATTAATATTTTGAACCGACGTAATAAAAGGAGGAGGTTCTCAATTCGACATGTATATTTTTATGTATGACCACGTATAACTTTTTTATAGAGTGGTCTAAAATCAAAAACATTTTCTTTTAAATACATAAAACAGTCACTACTCCTCCGTCCAGCCTATACATTTGACATAAGCACGCCTAAGAAGTTCCATAATTATTAATAGGCAACCATATATATATTAGGTCCTTACCTATGAAATTGGCGTTTTGTCGTACTGGCCACTTTGATCTCAAATATCTCCTCTTTGGTTTGGATTTTAATATTAGCTATTTACTCATGCTTTTGTGTTTGGAAAACCGTAATTCATTTGTTTTTTCCTCTTTTGGATTTTCTTTGCGCCAGTCAGTTTACAAAATGGAAAACTTGAAATATCGCGTTATTTACGAGTACGAGTTCCATCGTGGCATCGTGCTGCAGAAACGGCTCGAAGGATTAATGACGTGTATAGCGACGGTGTCGCAAAAGAAAAAACAGTACGTTTTTGGTTCCAACGTTTTCGTTCTGGAAATTTCGACGTGCAGAACAAGCCCCGTGTGGACGGCCGGAGACCAAAGTTGATAATGAAGAATTGAAGGCTATTGTGGAAGCGGATCTATCGCAAATCACGTCCGAGTTAGCTGCAGGCTGCGGTGTTAGTGATAAAACTGTTTTAATCCACTGGAAGCAAATTGGGAAGGTGAAAAAGCTTGAAAGGTGGGTAAGTCCGATTTAATTCAATTGTTTATGGTTCGATATTCAATTGTTTTGTGGACGAAAAGACGAAGAAGGGTACATATTCGCGAGCTGGCTGACCAAAACCAGGTGTATCCTCCGACTGCACAGCATGATTTTCTTCTTGTTTATGTCTTTTTAGTTCGCTTTTTAAGCAGTCGGGTTTTTTGATTTTTTAAATTAACTTTTTTATTTACAACTTTTTAGTTTTTTTTTTTAATTAGGTACATTTAAACATATAAGTGTTACATATTTTTGTAATCACCTCTTAAAACCCTTTATTTTGATACCCCACACGATCGGTTTGTAAGAAAAAATAATTTTTTCCCCTACAAAATGGCGCCCAAAATCCGCCATTTTTTCTTTTCAATTTTTATGTAGCCAGTGACACTCGCAGGGTTAAGACGAATCGATTGACGTAAGAATCATCAAACTCGGCCAACGCGTTTGGTCTCTAGAACGCCACATAGGAACAAACATACATACATACATAGACTGATAAACACATTACCCTCCTTTGGCAGTCGGGTATAAATGGCAGTAGGGATTAAGACACATAATGAGAGTATGTGTGCGAAACAGGCGGATGGCGGACACGTGGAACATGAATTATAATCGTAAGACTTTCTGTAAACGACTTTGTACCTATTTGGAATGTTTTATTTTGTTTTCTGATCCAAGTTTTTTTGTAAGAATTCTGATAATACCCTAGCTTGTTATACCTTAATGGATAAGCTAATGAAACGTAGATATTTTTAAGCACATCTAAAACATGTCTGTCACAGACTTTTTTAAATATTTATGGAAGGATTTATTTTATTACGATGTTTTTTTTTTTTATAACTGTCAATCGTCTGCTAGTTGGTTCAGTTAACTGCAATTTTAGTGTTGAGAATATTAAAGCAAGTTATCTACTACACAAAAATCGGCATTTAAAAAAAACTTTATTGTCGTTTATCTTGAATACAGTTAAGTTGGGGTACGGTATTTCATTCATAGTCAAATCAGTTTTAAACTACAATCTCTTAAAGGATCTAGGTCGACTTAAGCTGCAATTTAAATGAATATCTTAGGAGATATCGCAAAATTTCAAGCGCAGGTGTCTCACTCCGATAACGGGACCCTAGGACTGAACAATCATGTAGGCATAATATGCTGTACTACCCGTGCGAAGCCGGGGTGGGTCGCTAGTCGCTAGTGCTAGTGATATAAATCAAGATTTGAAACTGATATCCATAGAAATATATGTCAGATCCAGGTATATAGGATCAGTATTTGAGCTACTTAGTGACATACCCGTGTTAGATTATATTCGTGGGCGCAGAATTTGGGATACAGGTAAACTAGAGAAATATCTGCTGTAACTTCTACACAGTTTTAATTCGTTACAGTGTCAATTACTATCACTATGGTACTAAGTACTACTCTGGACTTAAAAAGGAAACACTGAGCAGTTCCTAGGCCAATATGTTGTCACGGCCATGTCCGAACGATCACTGTCGCTCTTCAATACCATATCGACACCATACGACACTAGACTCCACCCAGTACCAAACAAAGGTACTTGTGTATCGTTTTAAGTAAACAAATCATGACAAGATCCGACACGGCCATCCTACGTGGCACACGTCCGCGTGTGTAAATCTGCAATATCAGATATTTCCAACATAGAATAAAACCGTTCGGTCATTCTGACTTCAATTAAATAAGAGAGATCCTTAGTCTCTCACAGCCAGCCCTTTGGCTTCGGATAGCTATCCATGTGACCATCACATCAGTCATCCTTGTGATCGTCTCACAACCATAGTCAACCCAGTGACCAAATCACCTTACCATCCCTGTGGCTACAGCAGTCATCTCAGTGACCCAATCATAATCAACCCAGTGATTCAATCACATTACCATCCCTGTGGCTACAGCAGTCATCTCAGTGACCCAATCATGATCAACCCAGTGACCAAATCTCGTAACCATCCCTGTGGCTATAGCAGTCATCTCAGTGACCCAACCATAGTCAACCCAGTGACCAGGTCTCGTAACCATCCCAGTGGCTACAGCAGTAATCTCACTGACCACTCACACAACCATAGTCAACCCAGTGACCAGGTCTCGTAACCATCCCCGTGGCTACAGCAGTCATTACACTGACCACTCTCATAACCATAGTCAACCCAGTGACCAGGTCTCGTAACCGTCCCCGTAGCTACAGCTCATTACAATGCTCACGATAGAGCGCACTTGTATATAGCACAACATTTTGAGTACAAAGTCTCTCAACGCATAGTTAAAAGACCTCATCAAATTAAATGGCACCTTTAAACTTAACTTTGTTATTTCTTTCTTTATTCTTGATCATAACTACAGCGCAAAAACATTTTGCCTATCTATGCTCTATCAAACCATCTTTATCTTACTCAACAATTTGCCTACCGTGCTTCTAAATAAGAACTTCTATTTCTACATACTTGTCTTAAGAATAAGAGCCTCGCTTCTTGTCTATCGTCAGTTCAAGTGGTTTACTAATTTACACACACAAACACAGTTGACACATTTTTTTCATAATAGACCTTAAGGTACGGTCGTATCTCAGTATCTTTTTAGGCTTCAGTATGCTCAATACACTACATTCCAGTTGCACGTACAAGACGCGATGAGTTAAAGATTAGCTTTTGTTTATCACTCTTAAATTTTATCCGAGAAAACTCTGCCTTAATCAACCACAATACTGGAAGGGACTCTAATAGTGTTTACACTATTAATCATTACCTATGAGCTACTTTTATGTCAATAAAATTGGTAGCATCATATCTTAAGACAGTAAAGTCATGTCGTTATCTGTCTATGGTTTTCTTTTTTTTGTGGAATGAGTACAATGAATTTGCAGATTTAGCTATTTTTAACAAAAACTAAATCCTAGTAGCCAATATTCTAATTTGTAATAAATTAAGTTGCAATATTGAGGTCAAATTGTGTGTAAGTATGCTATTGATAGTATCTTTACTTAACAGATTTTTCTGCATTATTCTTTGCAAGAAACATGCCTTCTTAAGTAAACGGTGGCCATTAACTTTTAACTACAATAGCTATCTTCATCAAAGATAAACAAGCGATTCATCAACATTGATAATAACATCACAACATAAACTACTGTCAGAACATCTTGTTTCGCTATTTCACTACAAAACAAACACATTCTTTGATACAAAATGCTACATCTCTACTACATCGGAACTCGGCAGAGCATATTTGCTTCCAACAATCTGCTTCTAATTTTGTTATCCAAAAATTCCTTACAATGTCGTTATCGTACCCACTGTCTGTAGGCGTAAAGCATATACCTACGAAACATTTGTTTGGCATTTCGGCACTCTACTTCAAATTCAAAGGATTAATACCAAACCACTACCTTTGTACTCTAACGGATAGATTTATCTGTCGTAACAAGGCATTTTCATTCATGTAAAATACTGCCTTAAAAGTTCAATAGCATTCACCACTGTGAAACGCCAACTCAATAGTACCGAGTACCGAGACTCCGCAACATTCATTTGCTATAATAAGCAACAACAAGTAATAACAAGGCTGTATTTGCTCCATATCATCACGATCAATACCATCAAAATGAGTATCACAATAGATTACAAAACTCACAAGTTGAAATATTTTTTGGAATAGCCTTGATATTAGGTCCAAACCAAGTCTCATGTAAGAAGTTAATTTACCATCAACAGGCACATTTGAATTAATTTTCCAAAAGAGGCAACTAGACCTAAACTGTCTAAGCTATGTTACAGTGTCAGGGTATGGTAAGCAGCTAGTGACTATCATACGGCATGAGTTTTATAGTCACTAACGTATTCTATCTCGTAGTCTTAAAACTCAATAAATACTTTCAGTAAAATAGCAATTCGTTTGGTTTACGAACCATGTAAATACTTCGGCTATATTATAGTCTTTCTAACTATTGCTCTATCGATGCCGACCCGACAGTCTCACGGCTAACGTAAACACTTACTTAGTTCAGTTACTACGAGTCTGAAACAATGGCTCTTTGAGCTATGGTGGTCATGTTACAAAGGCCCGGATGTATTATTTGGAACTCATGTTACTTATCTGGTGTTATGAAAGTTAAGAGCAATCGATTCTACAATACAAAGACTTAAGCCGCCATAATAATCAAGCTCTGTAAAACTTTGTTTAGATTAGGCATTGGGTTCTCAGTGGTTCAACATTTATAAACAATGAACATTTGTTATTTTCATGACCAATCATGATAACATAGCAGAAATCTAATCCTTATGACTTTACATTATTCATAATCACACAATGAAATCTGTTATGTGAACTTTATACTTTTTCCATTATTGGTTCAGCAAACAATTTCATAATAATGCTTTCTGACTGGGCTGCCACTGAGTAATTTCCAACGGCAAAAACCCAATAAAATCCTGCCCGACCTTGGAATCGAACCCAGGACCCCGCACGCAGCAGTCGCGCTAGTTGGCACGAGGCATAAGGGGCAATTAACAATGTAGTCGATGTAAACTAAGCATTTAAACACAACCAACCCTTAACCACAAATTAAATTGACGTACTTTTACTTGACGTAAATATAGTCGCACGAAGAAGCTCAGCTCACCAACATAAACACCCATCTTGGATGCTCGGCAACTCGCCGTATCCTACTGCTTTTTCAAGCAACAGTCGCTTGCTCGTTAATCTGCTAAGTGGCTTGTAAAGGCCTCCAGATCAGCGCTCACATTGATGTTATCTAATTTTTCCCATCCGTATCACTACCACATCGATGTTTTGGACAACTTTAATTGCTTGGCTGACACCGACGTCGCCATTACACCCTAGGTACACACCTTTTTGCTTTCAATACGTAAAAGCTCGTCAAATAATAACAAAACATCACGCCCGCCCTGTGCTTAGGGAAAAGCAGAGTTACTCAAGCAAAACACAGACAGTATAAAACATCACCAAATCTTGTAAGTGGCTATTGTTATAAATCGATTGATTCTTACAGTAAATAAATTCTCAATTTCTGACCAAGCGTGATAACAACAAAGCAATACTGACTCCGCTGTTTAAGGTCTCTAAGATGTTTTAGCAAACCAAATTAACAAATTCAGTAGCAATTATTCAATTTAATCAATCTCAAATGTAAATGAAACAAATTGAATAATGTTATCATAAAAGGCAAACATTCAATGTAAATGACAAACAAAACATGAATGTCAATACCTGCGGTTTATGCATCTTTCTATCAAAGCCAATAAATTTGATTAAACCGTGTAGGTAATGTCGTAATAAAACTTCAAATTAACAAAGTCACATAGCATAGACTTCAAAATGCATAACAGCACTTCACGAACCCGAGAAATACGTTTCATCAAAGAAATACAATCAATGGTAACGACTCACCAGGGATGTCACCATTCCTCGTTCTCACTCAAAGACACTATTGCACAGACAAGATAGCGGATAGCTATCCCCTTGTCTTCCCATGGTATCTTACTCTCAAAATGGGAATCGAACCCAATCAGATTGATTGAGCCTCTCAATAGCTCTGACTAACCCTCAGTTTCCCACCTTAAAATTAAATGTTTCAACACAACAATGTAGCAGATCTGTTATTAAACAGTCCACACTAATATCAATTCTCACTGTTTTCACTCATCAGGAGATTTTTCAGCCCGCTCGTATCCCACTTCTGATGTCAGATCCAGGTATATAGGATCAGTATTTGAGCTACTTAGTGACATACCCGTGTTAGATTATATTCGTGGGCGCAGAATTTGGGATACAGGTAAACTAGAGAAATATCTGCTGTAACTTCTACACAGTTTTAATTCGTTACAGTGTCAATTACTATCACTATGGTACTAAGTACTACTCTGGACTTAAAAAGGAAACACTGAGCAGTTCCTAGGCCAATATGTTGTCACGGCCATGTCCGAACGATCACTGTCGCTCTTCAATACCATATCGACACCATACGACACTAGACTCCACCCAGTACCAAACAAAGGTACTTGTGTATCGTTTTAAGTAAACAAATCATGACAAGATCCGACATATAAAATACAGTTGTTGTTTATTATATCTATGCTGATAACAATGACTCAGCAGATTGTACCTTAAGAACAATATTTATTCAAGTGTTATTTTATATTCGCACACCACGAGTTTCAATACTCATTTTGTCACGACATTCGCCGTCAATACGATAAACCATTGTCGCGTCATTGTCCAATAATATGAACGTCTTCAAAGATAAATATTATCAGAACTACAGATAACATGACACCGGAGTATGTAATCGTCGACATAACAATGGGACATTTTGTGGTCATAATAACTCATAATATCTACTTGAATTGCTTTACTGTAATTATAGATTTCCGTTCGTCTTTTTAATTGAAATGTTTGATCTATAGCGAAGTTGGATATTCCATTTTGCAGTGTGTGTTTGCCACAATATTTCAAAATTGCCACAGAGCTATACTTTGGAAGCACTTCCATAAAAGGTGAATCTCATCGCCGTTGGTTTGTGGAAGGATTGGCCTCCTGGTTTTACCTTAGCATATTCGCGAGCTGGCTGATCAAAACCATTTCTAATCCTCCGACTGCACAGCAAGATTTTTTTCTTGTATACGTCTTTTAGTTCGCTTTTTAAGCAGTCGGGTTTTTTGATTTTTTTAATTAACTTTTTTATTTATAAATTTTTAGTTATCATTTTTTTCGAATTAGGTAAATAGGTACTTATAAGTGTAAGTAATACATTTTTGAAATCACCTCTTAAACGCCTATATTTTGATACCGCACACGATGGGTTTGGAATAAAATAAAAATTGGGCCCAAAAGCCGCCATTTTTCTATTTTCCAATTTTAATGTAGTCAGTGACACTCCCAAAGTTAAAAATCGGCCAACTCTTTTGGTCTCTGGAACGCCACATAGGAAAAAACATACATACATAGACTGATAAGCACATTACCCTCCGTCTGCAGTCGGATAAAAATAAGTAACTAGCTTATATCAATTGATTTTGTTTGTGAAAATCCCAGTCTGTTTTAACATAATAATGGTTTAAAAGGACAACTCCCCAGCTGTTTGATGGCAGGGCTTGCAACCTAAAGGGAGCCGCCACTCCAAACTGATAATGAAATGGATATGCTGCATTAGCTACGTCCAAACCAGTGGTGAAAAAAATGATAAATAACACTTACTCAAAGTTTCTGCCCGTTGTGGCTGGGTAAAGAAAAGACAGCCTGAATTTCTTTTTGGGGTCAACAATGAAGAGAGCACGGGCAGTGAGAGGTATTCCTGAAGTGTCCACTTCATCCTTGTCAACCATGCACAGCTTCTTGGCAATCTCCCTGTTCTTATCTTCAACTATTGGATATGGGAACTTCTCATCCTCATTGCAACCTGTAAATGTTAGTTTTTTTTTCAAGAAAGGTGTTGTGGCCATGAATCTAAATTATTATATTTAGTTACTATCTGACCACCGGGGCTTCGCTCCCATCAACTGGCTACCTACATACCCTGCCTGCCCTACCTGCCCTTGCTACCCTACCTACCCTCCTACTATTTTTTATCTATCATCAATAGTTTTCTCAGCGCACGCAAAAGAGTGAATTTTATAAGTAACATTTTGCTACCTTGGGTTACATTATTGCAATTTTCATAAGGATATCTAAGTTTTTTGAAAATATATTATAGCCTATGACACTCAGGAATAATGTAGCTTTCTACTGCTGAAAGAATTTTCAAAATCGGTTCAGTAGATCCAGAGATTACCCCTTACAATGTCACAAACTCACAAATCCACAAACTTTACCTCTTTATAATATTAGTATAGATATAGTAGACACACCAGATCTTTGTGTCCCTGAAGTTGGCTCTGGGTACCATTGTACAAGAAATAGTTTGTCATCAAGTATGTAGTGTAAGCGATAAAGGATGATGCAACATGGGTATGCGAGTGAAAGAGGCAGTTATACAATGATATCTTCTACTTCAGCATTGACACAAAAATAGCAACTGCGCAGGGTCTTGCTAACTTCCAATTCACAAAGATCCACTGTGACTACTATACTAACATTTTAGTCTTAGTGATATTAAGTCACTGAGCACTGATTGTTCAATGATCAGTTAACTTTAATCTGAGGAATAGACGTTATGACAGCTTTTGTATAGAAAACAAGTCAAACCGCCATATTTCTACTTTCGATAAAAGTTAGCTTTCTATTGAAAAATTTGCTCTAAGTCAAGTAGGACTATTTGAGCTTACTAAAGAACATGCAACAACCTTTCTGGATTTGAGACTGTTTAACTGTTTATGGTAAAGCCACATAGGGTTTACCATACATCTCTTTGACTATGGTGAATACAGGCATTTAATTTTACAAACTAATACAAGTTTCTTTTATTCCATTGAGTGATGTTTAATATAGGAAAGCATTTTTTAAACATCATGTGACTTTTTATTGACTTGCTCGATTTTTGGACAGGTTTTTCTCCAACAAGTTACCTTCACGCGCTTTCTCATTACTATGACTTTCCTAGGCCATCCTCTCAATTTTTTTATTATAATAAAAGTAATATTACCTGCAAAGCACTGAATGTCTTTGCACCAATCCACATGAGACTCAATACTATCACAGGATAAGCCAACAACTTTGGTATTACGCTTTTGGAACTCCGGCATCAGCTTCAGAACTCTGGCCAACTCTGTAGTACATACGGGAGTGAAATCTGACGGGTGGGAGAACAGAATACCCCATCTGGAAATTATACAAAGTTTATTACAGGTGATAATGTTCATAGAAATTGAATTGCAGAGCACAAATTTTTCATCATCATCAAGATCATCATTTCAGACGAAAGACGTCCACTACTGGACATAGGCCTCCCCAAAGCGTTGCCACACTGATTGGTCCAGTGCGTTTCGCATCCACCAGACGCCCGCAGCCTTGACCACGTCGCTCCACCTAGAGGGAGGCATTGCAACACTGCATCTTCCGGTACACAGTCGCCACTAGAACTTTTCAGTCCCAACGGCCAACCGTTCTGCGAGCAATGTGCCCTGCCCACTGCCACTTAAGTTTGGCAATTCTTCTTGGTTCTCTTGTGGATGTCTTTATTTCTGTTTCAATCATGCAATGTAACTCCGAGCATAGCCCTCTTCATTGCCCTTTGGGTGACTTGCTCAAATTATTGGTTGGACATAAATTAACTAAATTATTCAAAAATATTCTAAATCATGCCATTTTGCAAAGGAAATCTATTCATTTCCCCATAAGGCCATGGATAAAAATCAGCCTACTACATTTACATTACTACTGCTGGGACACAGGCTTCCTATTTGCAAGAGGAGAGTGATACTTATTCTACTAGCCAGCCTAAGTGCGGTATGGTAAAACATCTTCGAATTTTTGGTTACTTTTTGAATAGATATGTTGAAAAACATCACTCGACACACATTGACATTTTTTATTTCCTCCACTTTTCATCGCCTTAGCTTCAATGACAAAGTTTTTCAAATATTATCAAAATATACTGAGCATTTCATTTTAGTCATTTTAGTGAAATAATAAAGAATTTACTTAAATATATACTTACTTGCCTATTGGCTAAGATTTCGTGTTTGAGGTCATAGGTTCAAATCCTATCAAGTTATAAAATCCATACAATGTACTTATCAAGTTGACCAAGACATCACTGACATTGGTGAAGGAAAACATCATAAGAACCTGGACTTGTCTAATTAATATGAGTTTGAAATCACCAACACGCCTTGGGCAACTGTGGTGATTAATGCTCGTGCATTCTCTGATGAGGTCTTGAGGCAGTGGAACAGTAACAAGCTGATATTTATTATACGTAATAAAATATCAATTTTGAAATCGCCAACTCGCCTTGAGCAAGCGTGGTGATTAATGCATGAGCATTAACCACCATGCACCTTCTCTGATGAGAAGAGGCCTTAAGATAGTGGTATTATTATAATTATATATAACTTTATTATAAACAAAAGAGTTAAAAACTTACGAATCTCCAAGATAGTTATAAAAATCT
The DNA here is from genome assembly GCA_964057195.1 of Orthosia cruda. Classification (NCBI taxonomy): domain Eukaryota; kingdom Metazoa; phylum Arthropoda; class Insecta; order Lepidoptera; family Noctuidae; genus Orthosia; species Orthosia cruda. The sequence goes on from OZ059825.1 coordinate 46,837,430, forward strand.
AACTCTCCATTGGTAGAGTTGGCAGTAAAATTAGGAAAAACATCTCCTAAAAACAACATTTTCAGGTTATGTAAATATTATTCGGTTAATTTGTTTATAGTAAACTTCGACTGCCAATGTAATGTAATCCACTTCTTTAATTTTCGCTAGACTTTTCTGACAATCTACACGAAACGACTTCTATACAATAAAATTATTATTTTAGGAATGAGAATAGGAATTCGGAATTTAAAATAATTATTCTTTTAATCCCCGCCTACTGCCAGCCAGTTATTATTGTAGTAATAATCAGGCCAGTTACACTTACAGTTAATATATACTGTGCACTAACTGTGTGTGCGTGTGTGCCCATAGACTAGACTATTTAGTTAGTAGGCATGAGTTAGATATATCAAAACGTAACTAATATCAGATATGTGTTAGATATAATACTATATCGATATCTATATCGATATAACCGATATAATTTAAAATTGTATCGAATCAAAACCTCTACTAGCGAGAACAAATAAGTCAAAACTTAAAACTGTAACAATGCGAACACGTACGAACAAAACGCAAACTTCACAAACGATATAGATGATAAAATATGGATCATATGCTACCTCTCTTACTATACTGTGATTATTAATTTCGTAGACTAAACTGACATTTGGGGGTTGTCACATAAATAGTATCGTATCCTGAATATCCTGAGTGATCGAAAATCGAATTAGATCGAAAATGATACTATTTCACGCCAAAAAAAATATTGTTTAGGATCTAGCGGCCCTTATTTAGTTTCTACTCATTTATGTCAGACTTAATTTTATCGATCGCATTTATTTTATTGTTAGTTTCATATTTAACACAATAAAAGTTTATTTACTATGTGTTTTTATACTGTTATATTTAAATATTATTATTACGTTTATTTTCATAAAACATTTATTTACACCAATTAGTAAAATTAAATTGAGGAGTCATGTCACATCGATTCGATGTATCATACAAGATTGAGCCTTACCAACAACACTATGCACAGCGCTTGCAAAATTTTAAAAAAAGGTCATTGGCAGCTGTCAGTTTAGTCTACGAAATTAAAAAAAGTGTATAGTGTTTTACTGTTGTAAAAGAAATGAAGCGAATATGAGGTAACTGTAGCCAGTTTACACGGTTAATGGCGTGCGTGATACTAATAATATAACTTATCGTATTAGCAATAAGGTTTAGTTTCTATTGTATAGTTACGATAACGCTTTTAGAGGCCATGTTTTGGCTACTGGCGGCTACGGTTATTCGATTAGATATTAGACACTCTACAAAATATAACTACAGATCGAAGTAATAAGGTTGGCCTTGAGTTTTTCAATATGTTTACTTTGGTTCACGTTTGTTGTTAGTTAGCTCATCTAAATATCATGTTAACGTTTGCCAACTGTTCTACTGATATCGATATCTGAAAACCATTTTCGGTATCGATATGCAAACTGTAACTGTTTTTGCGGAAAAAACTTCAAACGCCCATCTCTACTACTTAGAGATATTTTGTTTTTCCTAGCTCAATGTATTTGGGTGTGCCAATGTTTGAATGTTTGTTGCGCGCCAACTGCCACTTGCCAGCAGTATATGTATTAATCAATGTTGCCACATTTGGCGAACCCCATGTCACCGATTGTCGCCTAACATTCCGTCCCAAATCGCCGATTATTGTAAGGCTAATCACACATTATTTCTAAACATTTTCATTGTTCATAAGGTCTTCTACACAGTGGCGTAGTGTGGGGGCTGCAGTGGGGGCCATGCCTTCGGGTGGTGGGATTCATTGGTGGCAGCCAGAAGGTGGTGAACGAGGCTAGACGGCATTGTCAGTTCATAGATATCAGAGAGTCATTGGGAGTTCGGGACAATGTGGTGACGAAGCGGTGGCGAAAATCTTTTCATTTTGTAATCTGTAGTAACTATGGAGATACTATAAATAAAAAGTTAGTAAATTTGATAAACTAGCTGGCGAAATTTGGGTGTACTATACGCCTACGCTAAGCCCCTCCCCCTCGCCTATCGGTCTCCGGTCCTGTCCAATGATATATATACAATTACTATAAAAATACTTCTAGGTCTCTGAGAGTCTCAACTCTTTCCTTGTTCTATTTATGCTGTCTGGGGGCTCTGGATTCACCTGTGCATAATGCATCTTTGTTTTCATTGCTATGCTATTAGCGATAAATGTTGGATTCGAGGTTGATCCATTAGAAATAAATCGTTTAAACCGTTTTGTTTGTAGTTTTAGCGAGACTAAACGAACTGCAATTGATTTTTATTAATAGAAGATAGATATCGTATTGTACCGGACCATTTAGTCAGATTTAGATTTTTAGAGTGCTGGCAGATTCGCCATGGAATTTTGACAGCAGATTATGACAACGATTGATGCTATTTCTGAAGAAATTATATAAATGGCTTTGGCGGGATTTTTTCGAGTGAAGTTCAGCGGCTGTTAATATTATTTGCAGATTGATTCCTAGTGGTTATTGTGATATAAAATTGGTGTAGTTTTGTGTCTCACCTGTCTACGCAAATGGACAATATGTGAAACCATTGACAGAAGTGATCTCGAGATAGTGAAGCGGAACATTTTATTGTAGTATTGACTACCTCCGCAAAGCTTACTGGGAAGGCTGACTCGATACAATTTGCTGCCAAATACTCCAAAAAACATTAGAAACTGTTACATCCGCATTCTAATGCATATTAGAGAATTCAAGAAAGATATTTCTTTAGATAGAGTAATTTCTATTCTAAACAAAATCACGATATTAATTCAAAATTTATTTTCAAATTCAGTAATACCAATGATATTCAAATAAACAGATTCGTTAAACACTCACAAAACAATTGAAAAAGTGTTCCGCACTCACACTTTTCATTCATCTGACATTTCAATACAAGTCGAAAGGGATGACTTGATAAAACCAACAAGAAAAAAAGAGACAGCTAGTGTTTGTCACTTGCGTGTGAATGTAAACAAACATTATTCTGATCACCAATGTTGTTATCTTTTTCTAACCTCCAAATATCAGAATATTAGGAAAAAAATTAAATAAAATAGTAAATTGAGGCGTATTGCGTACTTACATATGGTATGAGATCCCTTCTGTTTTATGTACTTTGGTATCATAGTTGGTACAATTTCTAAATACACTCGCTGGCATTTTTTTATTTTGTTTTTGTTTTAACAAAGCGTATCCTTCTTCGCCATGCGTGACATAAACTAAAGACTAAAGTTCACAATTGTGACCTATTCGAGTCTTCACAATGCACACGCTCATAACAAGAAGAGTATAATAATATACATACAAATCTTGCAAAGTTGCCATAAAATCTATAAATCCACACAAGTGCTATCTATCTCTACCTAGGTAGGTTAGACTACCACAAGTTTCAAACAGAACTTCGAAACTTGTTGGGGATTCTCCTGAGTTATTTCAAATAAGTGGTCATGCATAAAGTCGTGTTGCAACTTATTTTATTTAGATGCCGAAGGTGGTTGAATATTTCGCTAGTTAAACTTGAAATTTGCTGGTCAAGGTCTGAGGGCCGCCTGAGCTTGGGAGCCCCAGTGCACGGCAACGCCTATCCCTCCGATAACTAAGCCCCGGCTACTAGATATTTTTTATTATGATAAATAATAATAATAAAAAACCCCAACCATACATTTATAATACTAAAGTATATGCATAAATCGAAATGTACTAAATCAAAACATTCACACCAACATTACTTTCACGAAAAATAAAACAAAAGCAAAATGAAGTTGACACGTGAATCAACATTTTTTACAAAGTACCAACCCGAACTACGGAAGAGAAAGGTATTTATGAAGGATCCATTAAACCAAAATACCTCACGAGAATCCAAATACATAAACACTTTTTAGAAAGCTATTCAAACAAAAGAATTAAACAAAACTCACATTCTCTCATTCTCTACAATAATTTCGAGCCACGTCCGCCTTGTCTTTGTCGTACCGTATGGAAACTATTATAATTTACCTTCTATGATATTTGAACCAGTTTATCGAACTAATATTGCCTGCATTTTTAATCTACCTGTACAACCTAATTATATTTAAGTTGTGAGGGTAGAGAGAGGAAAACTAGACATTTGTAATGTCTAGATTCTGAAATATCTTCGGCTTTCGGTGTCAGAAAACGACGAAACCAGAAACACTGACTTTCAATATAAAAGTTATTTCGCACGTAATAATGTTAAAAATGAAATGGGGACTTTGTTATTATTTTAATGCACTATAAGGGTGGTAACGCACTGCATTCTATCTTTATCCGAATCCGAGATCCGAGTTCCATTCCATCCGAATCGGAAATGTACCTAATAATTTAAGATGGACGGAGTTCGGATACAGGGTGTAACCTCACGTACAAGAAGTGCTACAGAAGTCACAGCGGATCTTTATGTCTTGGAAGTTGGCTGCAAGACCCTGCGCAGTTGCTATTTTTGTGTCAATGTAGAAGTAGAAGATAGCATTGTATAACTGCCTCTTTCACCCGCTTCCGTTTGTCGCATCGTCCTATCTCGCTTACTGTATGCAGTATACTGGATGACAAACTGTCTCTTGCGCAATGGTTCGCAAAGCCTACTTCTGAGCCACAAAGATCCGCTATGACTACTATACGGGTACTTCGGACCGACATTTCACGGATTCGGATCTGATGTAGTGCGTAACCACCCTAATAAAGACCCAACATTGTAATTTCGTTGAATCCATTTGTTGTCACAATGGGGATCCACGAGCAAAGCTCAGTGCAGATGCCGCTAGCGGCGCGATAGCCGCTGTCAAGTCATTTTCACTTTATTTACAATCATAGAAAGAAAGAAAGAAAAGAAGAAAGAAAAATTTTTTGTGTTGAAATCGGTCCACCATCGTTATTGATAATATATATTATACCTGGAAGCTTAACGATGACACGAACTATTTTGTGCGTGGGGTTAAAATGCATGCATGTCATCCGACAACACGTGCGAAAGAAATAGATGCTGTGATGAGCAGTAAGAAGCTGGTTCGCGTACGAATTAGCACTTTTGCAAGTTTGTTGCGAAATGGATGATGATTTAGGACGAAAACGAGCGCGCGAAATTTTATAAACAGACATTTGGGAGTCTAGATATCATGAAAACACGACTAAATGTATATTTTCAAAATAAAATTATTTGCATTGTTGAACTACTAATCTATCCCTGTATAGTGGCTGTTTTGCAATTTTCCGTCTTCATATTTTATTTATTTCCGCCTAAAGATGCGTTATAGTTAGTGTTGAAATATGGAACTTTCGACGCTCATAATATTTATTTTCTTCTTTTTTGTTTCCATACAGGGCAGATATATGAGACAAATTGATATCATTTTTTTTATTTTGAACGTACATCGTCAAACAGTGGATTAATCACCAGATTACGTTTGTATGGAAGAATGATCGACTATACTTTATAAAATATAGCTTGATCCATAGAGTAAACTAATATATACGGCTTGATCTCTGTGACATATGTCAAACTGCTGATCAAAAAGCTGGGGATCCTTGCGAAGGTGAGAAGGTACTTCACGCCGAAGCAGCTCCTCAATTTGTATCAAGCGCAAGTTCGATCATGCATGGAGTACTGTTCTCATCTCTGGGATGGATCTGCCAAATACCAGCTTGATGCACTAGAGTCGATCGAAAAGCGGGCCAAGAGGCTCATCGGCGACGAGGCGCTGGTCAAGTCAAAGCTCCAGAGTCTTGAACATCGTCGCCGAGTTGCCAGCCTGTCAGTTTTTTATCGGTTACATTTCGGGGAGTGTGCGATGGAATTGCACGATCTAATTCCACCGAGCCCGTTTCACCATCGGACTACCAGACGTACGGCGATGCGCCATCGATACATGGTGGACATTCCACCCATACGCACAAAACGTTTTGAGAACACTTTTATTATGCGTACAGCTAAGGAGTGGAATTCCCTGCCGGAGTCTGTGTTTCCCGACAGCTACAATCTGGGGGTCTTTAAGTCAAGAGTGAATAGGTTATTTCTAGGCAAGCGTGTTTCACCGTCGACCACATCATCGCTTACCATCAGGTGAGATAGTGGTCAAGCGCGAGCCTATAGGATATAAAAAAAAAAAAAAAAAAAAAAACTGACGTATACGTTATTGTTAGCCTGTCAAGTGCTATTGATACTTATAGCTGTCACAGAGATCAAGCTATCTTAAATGAAGTATAGTGTAACCGTAACGAATTGAAAGGCGAACTTAAAAAAAAACAAGAAGCTAGGAAAACTGGCAACAAACAGATTTATTGAGATGCAGAATTTTATGTATTAGAATATTTTTCATCAGCGATATGCTCTAGATTAGTTACTTGTTATTTCTTGAATGGCTCTTGGTAAGAAATAATACATAAAAAACCGGTCCACTGCGTACCAAACCGCACATCAAATTGGTTGTAATAGGAAAATGGAGGGAATTTTGAAAGAAAATCTGATTTCTTCTCTGATCTGTATTTGTTAGGAAAATATACTCTAGTAAACATTATCTCTTCTTTTGTAACATTATTCTTATTTGTAAAAATAAAGCTACCATTGGTGGCTTCTCAGTCCTGTTTTTCAAATATTTTTAAAACAAGTAATCCAGTATTTATTATTACCTATGGGGAAGGTATTTTTTTGTCCCCTTTTATCTTTGTGTAAGCCTCCCTATAAACACTTAACCATTTGTATGGCTTTGGGTCAACAAGATACTTGTCTTATTACTTGATACTTATACAGTGAAACTCTAGCTGTAATCGTTTGGCTGTAAAATCTGTGTGACAGACGGACAGATATACAGAAAGGCACGTTAGTGACAGTTATAAGGCTCTGTTTGGACCCTTTGGGTAAGGAAGCATTCTTTTGTGCATTGCGCATCGGAATGTCAACCTCAGGGCGGGCCAGAAGTTTGGCGAGCATTATTTAGTATAAATGCACCCTAATCAGAGTTACTTTGACAGGTACATAACATAACCTATAAAATTAAGTAGGTAAAGCCTTTTCCCGTTTTTTTTGCGTTGTATCTTTGCATAATAAATGAACACTGGGGTTGGCACATCCCGGTACAGCACACATAGGCATTTTTCGAGAAAAATTATTTCCCTGAATGATAGGTTAAAAAATGTATGGAACTGTCAGCTTTTTATGGCCATGGCGACGATGCGCCACCTATCGTGTAAAATGTCAATAAAGATCCTCATTGAAAAATCGACTTCAGATATTAAAAACAAAACGATTGACAGTTTATATAGTATTTATAGATGGCAAAGGTGGAAGCACATCACTGAATGACAATTGACATCACTATTCATCCAATCAATGGCGTCACCGTCAATGACCCAACCCGCAACGTACAGTTTTGTAGTTTTCAACATATTTATACAGAGTTGCAATTGAATTTCTTGTTTGAAAGTGTTACATCTTCATATGGTAAGTAAAATATACTACAAAATACATTCGTAAATCTATATTGACATGATAGCAAGTTACTTGTGATCGAACTCTACACAAAATGGACGTCAAAGGTATTGTGACGTGATTATGTAAAAATACTTATCAATATTGGATAAAACTGCACCGGTATGTAGATAAATTATTCTTCTATTTTGTGTGATCTGGCCTGGTGGATCAGACACCGATGTTTGTTTCTGTATGTGTACATTAATGTAGAACAACAGTCGTGACGGAAAGGAACAGGAAGGCATGCTAATGAGTGGCGGCGCACAGGCAACCGCCTATCGCGCTATCGATGCAACTGGAGAGATTTCTTTGTTTTTTAGCATCTTGAACATCACCACACGGTTTTATTTACATGACCCTTTTTGGGGTCATTGCCCTATATCCAGCATATGTATTATAGTTATATGTTATCGTTCTAAAATTCTTGTATATTATTTGCTATGCGAGTTATTCACCTACATTCTACACGCCTACACTGATTAGTCAGATGCTAAATTGTCAAGTGCCTATAGTTAAATTGTGTTGTATTGACATTTAATTGTGATTATTTTGTATTTGTTATGGTGAAGTTTTTTTTTTCTGCAAATGGAATAAACAGGATCTTTTTTCTATACAGTTATACTTAAGGAAATATATAATGAATACAATCTATCTAATTAACAATTTAATGTTGACCAAATGTCATCAATTGAACAATGGTCATTGGTAATGATAACAATTATTACATATTGTTATTATGCAGTGAAATCATTCTTGTGATACCATAAGCAGCCAGCTTCTTGTGCGAATGTGCATTGTGCAAACAGCTATTATGACCGCAAAATATAAATGTATGAAATGATGTTGATATTTGAATTACACTTTATAAATAAGTTGTTTTTATTTTAAACATTACTTCAAAGTTCTAAATGTTTATTTTGTTAAAGTGATCCTAAGTATGGCAAGCTTACTATTTCATAGACCACAATAAACTTGCTTGTCTACTTGCTTACAACTGAGGGAAACAATATTAAAAGGTCTATTGCCATTAGATACATTTAGTAAGAAGTAAATTGTGAATCCCCAGTTGAAATACTGATGCATTTTTCCTTGAAAATAATGGGCATATAACATAAAGTTCACTACAATAGGGGGAAAATAGCAAGCTGCAGGAGACTTAATTTAAATAAATTAAACATAGTTTTGTCACAAGTTTTATTTTTTAAGATAATTGTTTAATAAAATACAGCTGTGCTTGTATTATCATTTTATAATTTAGTCAGGAAAATTGAAGTTGTTTCATAAAATTGGCTCTATGTATAAAATGCAATATTCCCATTGCTTCACATAATAGTATGAGGTCATCATCATCCATCCTCAGATCAGCTCGGTAGTTTGCCAGAATGCTCAGAGGTGGGCTGTTCTTATTCATGCTTATACCTGTTACCAGTTAAGTCTATTTTGTAGATAGTCATTCCACCATACTGGTTAGGAGACCAGTTATGGTTCAAATACCAGAACTCTGCTGCAACTGAACACTAGTTCAGTAATATTCTTAAAGTTATGTCAACTAATTGGCAATATGTTAATGAATTGCCAATCAGTTGTCTTACAGCTTCCCCATTTTGTGTAGATAGTGAAATACCTGACTTTTTGTTTCAACATTTTGGAATATTTATTCTAATTGATTTGCCTAAATGTCAACGTAGACTTCTGCAGTGTAAGGTGATGAGGCAATGTACCTACTTTTTTAGATTTGAAATGATGTTGCCTTTAAAGTTAAAAGTTCAAATGAATTTAATTTGGATAGTACAATGTTTGTTGGCTCAGCTAATTATTAATAATAAACAGAATTGAAATAATGATGGATGAGTCATGAATGGTTTTTTCTGTGATGCTAATAACATGTAGAACTTTATTAATTAAAATTCTGTTTATTCTGGATATTTACCCCTCTTGGTAGAGGTCCTTATTTTCCTCAGCAGTCATAAAACAGTTTTATATTATATTACAAACTATTTAAAAAAAAACATGTTTTATTCCTGTTGAGTTTAGAATTCACATATTCATGTTAAATTGGTCTTTAGTTAGTGTTATATATATATACCACAACATTGCTATGATTTATTCGGTTGATTGATTCTATTAGCTGAGAAATCACATGACTTGATAATATATTCAATGAAAATGTTATTAGTTATGATGAGTGTCCTATGGGTTTCTCATGAAGTCACAGATATCTTGTGTATTATCTGCCTGAAATGTGGCCTTTTCTAGTCTAATATTATATTGCTTGCGTTATTTTGCTTTGCACTGTTAGTTTTGTTAATTTTATGTTTTAGTATTCTTAGAGGCACCAAATTATATTATAAATTAATATAATAATTTCTTGCAGTTTACAATCAACACGAATTTATTTTGTTCCAGACTACTATTTTGGGGTTGCTATGGTCAGAGAATTGGATTGGTGCATGAGACAACGGGAATAAAAGTTATCATCACAGATATTTGTTGAGAAGTTACCAATCATTTGCGAACATGCAGACGATTAAGTGTGTGGTGGTGGGTGACGGTGCCGTCGGTAAAACGTGCCTGCTCATCAGCTACACAACTAACAAGTTCCCATCCGAGTATGTGCCCACTGTGTTCGATAACTATGCTGTCACTGTCATGATCGGAGGAGAACCTTATACACTGGGTCTCTTTGATACTGCAGGTAAATATATTTGTTTTCTATTTATGTTACTCTGGTCGTCATTCTTGTAAACCATGAGTAAATAGCATCAGGAGTACAATGCAGTACCACTACATTGCTTTTTACCAGGTACCAGTTGATACTTGTTGTATTAGATATGATCAGGTATATACTAAAACAGTCACTGACAGCAGTCATGTAACAGCAGTTTGGTCACATGTGTCAGGTGTGAATGTGACTTTTATGTCTCAGTTTATGTTATGGAAAGAAATTTAAAAACTTGTTGAATATAGCAAGTCTTGTTGTAAACATAGGATTTCGGGCCTTTCGAGAAATACGTGAGAGCCCATTGACGCAATTTAAATTCGTCGCGCCATCAGGAAAGGGCCTTACTCAGCATAATCTTTGGCAGAGATAATCTTTGGTCCAAAGGAGGGTCCAAACGGAGCCCGACTGCTATCACTCACGTGTCTGTCTGTTCGTTTGTCACACAGGTTTTACAGCCAAACGGTTGGAGCTAGTCTTCAAATTGTCGAAAAATACTTTTAAATATTTTTAGGAGGGCACGAAAATGATTTTTGACCTACTCCAACGTGTGGGGTATCGTTGTTTAGAGCTCGTTAGATAGATAAATACTGTATTTTTGTTTTAAAAAATATTGGAAAACAAAGAATTGAGAAGCCACCGAAATCAGTTAATTTTTTACAAAATTTTGTTCCTAAGAATTTATTAACTTCCCATTGACCTATGAACTTCAAATTTGGTGATAATGTTACTTATTACGTATATTTTCTTCATTTTTCTTCATTTTGCGGTTTGGTACAGAACCCTAAATATGCGAAGTCTGACACGCATTTGGCCGGTTTTTATAACTTATTCATTATTAAATCTGTTATTTTATTAGTTACTTTGTGTGTTGACTACAGGTCAGGAGGACTATGACAGGCTGCGACCGCTAAGTTATCCACAGACGGATGTTTTCCTTGTTTGCTTCAGTGTAGTAAGCCCCAGTTCATTTGAAAATGTCAAGGAAAAAGTAAGTTGATATTATTAATAGTATACATTGCTCAACATATGACCGATTCTAATATTACGTATCTTTAAATGTCAATTAAGATTATGAAGCAATATTGTTTCGTACAGTTTATAAGGATAATATTGTAGTATATTAAGCTTATCTTTAGCAGCAGCCTACAAATTTTTAGGGTTGCGTACCCTAAGGGTCCAAACGGGGCCCTATTGCTGTCACGTGTCTGTCTGTCCGTCGTATGTCACACAGGTTTTACAGTCAAATGGTTAGGGCTACAGTCTACAAACAATTTCACAGTATAAGCATTTTGTTGACCCAAAGTCATACAAATTGTCAAAAAATATTTTCAATGTTTTTAAGTGGGACCATACAGCTAAAGGGGGAGCACAAAAAATATTTTACACTGCCCCAGCAAGTGAGGTAGAGCTTGTTGAGTAGATAAACACTGTATTTATTGTTTAAAAAATATTGGAAAACAAAGAAATGAGAAGCCACGAAAGTCAGATTGTTTTACAAAAACATCCAAAGAATTTTTTAACTTCCCATTGACCTAGGAATTTGAAATTTGGTTATAATGTTTATTGTTACTTATATTTTACTAACAAATACCAATATATTTATAAATCAGATTTTTCTTTGAATGTCCTTTATTTTTTGTATTACAACCAACTTGATTTAGCGGTTTGGTACGGAACCCTAAATGTGCGAAGTCCGACATGCACTTGGCCGGTTTTTTATAGCTATTAGTCTATATTCGTTAATTGAACTATCATTATTTTTATTAAAGCTGCTAAAATTAACAAACCATAATTGAATAATAATATTCGCCCCATTATTCGTTATTAATCGATGATAATTCTAATTCTAAACTTGTAATTTCCAGTGGGTGCCAGAAATTACTCATCATCAACAAAAGACCCCTTTCCTCCTGGTAGGCACTCAGATAGACTTGCGGGACGACCCGGCCACAATGGAGAAGCTGGCTAAGATCAAACAGAAGCCCGTGTCCTTGGAGCAGGGCGAGAAACTAGCAAAGGAACTTAAGGCTGTCAAATACGTCGAGTGCTCAGCACTCACACAGGTATGGCCATCCTTATTACTCTTGAACATTAGTACGCAAAATACCCGTTTGGATGTGGAGTTGCAGACACCAGTACAAAAATTAAAGCTGACCATGCCTACTCTGTTCAATAAAACTATTTATGTTAAACATCACTACATTGTTAAAGGACATCGAACCAAATTGGCATAGTTAAAAATAGCCATTTTATTTTTCTCTCTAACCAAACCAAATTGGCATAGCCAAACATAGCAATTTTATTTTTCCCTCTAACCTAACCAAATTGCCATAGTCAAACATAGCCAATTTATTTTTCCTTCTTATGCTGATTTTAGAGTCACGCTGACCGACGCTGACGGTCTGGTCTCCGTGAGCTCGTCATTGGTCAATTCTGACGGCCGTCAGCGCTGAGTCGAGCGACTCGACCAATGACGAGCTCGCGACTACTGTCAGCGCCGACGGTCAGCGTCCAGTCTGCAGCAGTGACACTGGCAGATTCGGATAGAGGTCACTGGATCGAACAATGTTCTGAGACCAACCAAAGGCCTTTTAAGTGCCCGGTTGCTGAGCTATTCGGCGACTACATATCTCGGCAACGTCGCAGTTAGCAATTTAGCGTACCATTTCACTGGGCATGTTTGTTTAAGTCTCCTTTATCCATATTTACTTGTTCTATAGTAGCCACATTTTTAAGTGATGGCAGTTTGTAAAACTGATTGAAATGGATGGACGACACTTGAACTACACACACACAAATCAACTGTCAATCAGGATTCCTATTAAAGTGTGTAATAGCGTTTGACACGAGAAGAGGTGATGAGAGCCGTCGGAATGTTGCTAGCTGGTTCTAGACAACGTACTGTGGATGTCACTCTTGGCACTACACAGAGCGTCATAAGCCGCCTTCTGACACGATATCTTATCACATGCAGCGTGACCGAGCGATATGAGGGCGATCTCGCATCACCACTCGCAGGTCCTGTCCGGTACATCCAAAATACTGCACAACGGAATCGTACCATGGCCGCCATGATGTTGGCTACGAGGCTCCACAGCCACAAACCATTCGAAATCGAACCAAACCAACCGAAATCGAACTAAACTAACCGAAATCGTTTACGTGTTGTGGATCTGCGTTGTGTTTGCTTTTCCGATGAATCTCGTTTCGGTATGAGGCCGGATAAAAGACGTACTCTAGTTTGGAGGACCTCTGGACGACAAAAATGTTTGAAATTTTGTCAGGCAGTGCATATGGAGTGGGAACAGTAATGGTTTGGGCCGGTATTTGGATGGGTGGTAAAACTAATCTCATTTGTGTCAGGGGCAACCTCAATGCTCAGATTTATGCGGAGAGGATTGTTTCAGACGTGATCATCCTTTTGCGATGCCGGTTGTGTGATTCGTTTCTACTAATGCACGACAATGCAGGTCCACTCACGGCTAGAGTTACGACGTTAATACGTCACGCACTCTTTCCGAAGCTCGTATCAACGTTCTGCCGTGGTTTGCTCAATCGCCTGACATCAACCCAATTGAGCACGCTTGTGTTATGCTCCAAAGAAGAGCTCTGCCGAGTATGGGTGCCGTGCATACTGCACAATAACTTTTTGACTTGGTAGAAAGAACGTGGGCGGCTATTCTTCATAGTGATTTTAATGAACTGGTTTTAAGCATGCCAAATCGCTGTGATTCGTGTCTCTGGTGGACAGTTTTTATTTTTTTATTATATGTGCTATCAATTCATTAAATTCTTATTTTACACTGGATGTCACAATGACACATTCCTCTTGAAATCACGAAAGATAGGATACGAAGGCCACCATTTCTGGATGCTGGCCTTGAAAAACATACAATTTAGCTTACTAACTAGGTATGCTTATAACCCTACTAACTACAAAATTATTATGATTTTACACATAAATCCGATCAAATTATCATGATACGAGGTGCATTTACTAAGTACCTAGCCTCATCGCCAGAGGGCGCTGTAGTTTCAAAAGAGTTTTACCACAGTGTAGCACATTCTTTTTTAATTCTTTTTTCAAATTTTCATTACAATCCCTTCATTTGTTTTAATTTGACAACTTATGGAAGCGAACGTGTCGATCGGTTTTACAAAAATGGAAAAAGAGCAATATCGTTCGGTGATTCGATTCCTATTTTTGGAAGGGAAAACGCGCATCGAAATCAAAGAGCGCTTGGATGCTGTGTACGGTGACTCTTCTCCATCGATGGCCACCGTCAAGAATTGGTTCAACGAGTTTGCACGTGGCCGTACGTCGGTTTTTGATGAACCACGTCCAGGTGCACCGAAAACAGCTGCTACGGAGGAAAACATAAAAAAATCCATGATTTCGTATTGGCAGATCGCCGATTGAAGGTTCGGGAGCTAGCTGAGACTGTAGGCATTTCAGAAGGAACAGTGCATCATATTCTTCACGAGGAACTCGGCATGAGAAAGCTGTCGGCGCGATGGGTGCCGCGTTTACTCACACCAGAAAACAAGCGCAACCATGAGACCACATCGGAGACGTGTTTGGCGCTGTTTAAGCGGAATCCAGCGGAGTTTTTGCGTCGTTTTGTGACCGTCGATGAAACCTGGATCCACTGGTACACACCAGAGACCAAGGAGCAATCAAAACAATGGATCCAGACCGGGGAACGTGCTCCAAAGAAGGCGAAAACTGTAAAATCGGCCGGAAAAGTTATGGCCACCGTTTTCTGGGATTCACAAGGTGTGATCTACATCGATTACCTCGAGAAGGGTAAAACAATTACAGGGCTTTACTATGCCGATTTATTGGTCCGATTCGACGCCGAATTAAAGAAAAAACGACCCCATCTGGCGAAGAAAAAAGTGCTGTTTCACCACGACAACGCACCGGTTCACACGTCTGCCGCTGCCATGGCCAAATTGGTCGAATTACGCTACGAATTGCTGCCCCATCCACCGTATTCTCCAGATTTGGCCTCTTGTGACTTCTTTCTGTTTCCTAATCTGAAAAAATCACTCGCCGGGAATAGATATGGATCGAATGAGGAGGTCATCGCCGCCACGGAGACCTATTTTGCAGAGTGTGACAAAAAATATTTTTCCGACGGGTTAAAAAAGTTGGAGCATCGCTGGGCTAAGTGTATCGAACTAAAAGGAGACTATGTTGAAAAATAAATTGCTGTATATATAAAAGGAGACTATGTTGTAAATAAATAACTTTTTGTAGGCTAAGTATTTATTGAATGACCCTCGTATTAATGTGAGAAATCTGTACAATAAAATTTACAAATCGTCAATATCTAATCAAAAACAAAGATTAGAATCACCTGAGAATATTTAACTTTCTATAACTCCCAACCCTAACGAATTTGAGACTTGACATCTTGAATGGCAAACAATCGGTAGTTTTTTGACAACTTGGAATTTAGAAGAGCATAAAGGTCTATGAGAGCATAAAGGTCTATGCACACATATCAGGGCCGTGCCCGGGACCTGACAGGGCCGGGCCCAATCATTGAAGCTTCGTCACTGGCCCGTGCATGGACGTTTGTGAACGAGTTCATATAAAATGTACACTAACGATATTTTTTTGAGCCCCGTCAGGGGCACGGTCCGTCCACGTCCCGGGCACGGCCCTGATATGTGTGGATAGACCTTTAACCATTCATTATTCATAATAATTGAGCATCATTTTAATATAGTTTTATTGTTGAATAGGGTATTGCGTCCCACTTCAAGCTGCATGTTGCTTATCAGTAACCTTGCCGAATATATTAAACCCTCTCTACTCAACAACAAATGTTTTGAAGTAATAAAACAAATTCAATATATAATGTTGCGTTTGTTGTGCATCGATTTAAGCAAGTTAATATAGTATATGAACATAAAATAGCCCAGTTTATAGTACTAGAAGATTAGATTATCTAAAAATGTCTTTCATTCCTGCTGTCAACTGATTGAGCTGTCAGTGCTTATAATTAATAAGTATATGTATTGTATTTAATAAGTGCTTTAATTTGTTAATAAACATTGTACCTTGATCTTGTCCAGAATATAATTTAAAATATCAGGTATATGTAATACAGTAGTGCAGAACTGGGTGAAAAGCTCCGCATACTACATTGAAAATGAAGGAACTGCCTGATGATTGTTGTCGGGCTGTTCCATATGTTCAAATCACGCAGAGGACTTTGATTGCACGTTGTTAGATTAATTATCGTGTGACGTCAGATCTTCTTAAGTTCGTATGTGGTAGTATAGATGCCGCTACAATCCCACCCAATTGTCTTCGACCAATATTTACCAGTTGCATGTGCGTGCGCCGTAACTTAGCAGGAAAATCAAAATGGCAAGAAAAAGGGGTTCCATAGAAAGAAATTTGAACACATTAACCTGTTTTTAATCGACTTCCCAAAAAGTAGCAGGTTCTCAATTCGGATATTTATGTAATTATATTTAATTTTTATGTGCGTTCTATAACTCCGTCATATATATATTCTTTTGTTCCAAAGAAGTTTATTCCGAAATGGTCCCATTTATATTTGGTAAAGATCTGAAAAAGAACTTCGGAGATATACATCATAAATCTTCAATAAATGACGGCAATTCTCTCGGAATTGCTGCAATCGCATGTCTGTTTATTGCTTATACCATTTCATAACATAACACCACGCCAGTAGGCTCTACACGAGTACGCAGATGGGTACAGTTCACCCTGGTACACCCTCATTTCACCAGTTATGTTCAAGTTACATGTTATACGGGTAATCTATTCTGGCATGACTATGGGCATTATAGGTACAGTACAACTATTTTCTAAATGTCCCTCGGCAATCATCGCATTTCCGAATACAAACGAATGCTAATTTGCATCACATCACACATCACATCATCAGCTTTTTTTTTAATGTTCCCACTGCTGGGACACAGGCCTCCTCTCATAGAGGGAGTGAGCTATAATCCACTACGCGGGCCCAGTCCAGATTGCTAGATGTCACCTGTCTTTGAATTTTTGGTTCTAGGGCATGCCGGTTTCCTCACGATGTTTTCCTTCACCTTTTTGAGAGCAGTGGTGATGAAATAAATTACACAAAGTAAAGCGCCTGCTCGGGTTCGAACCCACGGCCTACAACTCGTAAGTCGAGACCGTAACCACTGGGCCACCACTGCTCTCTGCTAATTTGCATATCCATCAATTACATACACAATCTATACACGATTTATCGTGTTAATTAATTTGAATTCAGAACTAAGTACTTTCTTGTTGTTATGATTTCCGTGTGAATGTGAGTCTATATAAAGCTGTAAAACTATTTTCCTTTAGCAGATTTCCTCCCATTTATTAAATAAATTACATTATTAACAGCTCTATATACTTCCAAGTTGATTTATAGCGTCCGGTCTGCACCCGGTGCAATGGGCAACTTATAGAAATCCGACATCTGACAAAACACGAAGTTTGCCGAGGGACATTAAGAAAATAGTTGTACTGTACCTTACTATAGAATTTATCCATTAAGTACCACTAAAAAGTGACAAATAAAAACTATTTAACTAAAAAATACAATCGACTTTCAAATAATAAAAACACTACAAAAAATATTTGGAAATCGATTGTAAATATTTGTAAAAAAAACCTTAATATACGCCTACCTGCCTGCCTTATACTACGCTTTTTGTTAGACTTTAAACAAGAACACTGCCTCGGTGACATAGACTACATTTATGCCGAAAAATTAATGGCTCCTGTGAAGAAGGCCACGCGAGCGAAGCCGCGGGAAAAATGCTAATATAGGTACTTGGCAGATCCGTTCCAGAGATGAGAGCAGTACTCCATGCATGATCGAACTTGCGCTTGATACAAGTTGAGCAACTGTTCTGGCGTGATGTACCGTCTCACCTTCGCAAGGATCACCAATTTTTTGGCAGCAAGCTGAGCTTTTGCCTCAATGAATGGACCAAAGAGAGAGTCAATGTCAACGTAACGCCAAGAAGCTCAAGATGGTCCACTGATGAACCACTCGTATAGACTGGTCCCTCAGGAAGTCTGCAATCCAATAGTACAGACCACCGGGCAGACCGAATGAAGGAAGCTTACCAATAAAGATATCGTGCCAGACCCTGTCAAAAGCCTTCGAGATGTCGAGGGAGACGGCAACCCGCTTCCCCGTGCCTCTCGATGGTCTCACTCCAGATGTGAATGTGGCATATACGCTGGAAGATCCCTAGTTGACCGAATTTGGTGGCAGCTTAAATTATTAATTATTTACAATACAATGTTTATGATCAATTCTAGAAAATGTTAATTTTACACAACATTCAATAACAAATCGATGCATATCGCGCCATCTAGTGAAAATTATTTGAACCAAATGTTCTTTCTTAGCCTCGGGTCCCCGTGGAATTAGTATCAAAAACAAGTAGCAATAGCTGTGAAAATATTTCGTCTGAGCTAATACCTGTTATTTCAGCAGCACCCTAATTGCGTAACTGTTTTAAAACCTCGAAGCACGTGCGCTCCTTTTCTTTTTGACAATTCAACAGTCTTAAGGACCTACATACGCTTTAGTGCCGTAAAACGGTAACTTTCTAAAGCATACTCCTCAGTAACAGCTAGGTTAAAAGGTTTGAAAAAAAAAAATATTCTTTCATGTACATAATTTTGAACACAAGGTTTTTTCGTGTAACTAATAGTTTTACTTTATTAAAATAATTAACAACACGATATTTATTAGCAACTTTGGGCAACTCCTCCAAAACGACTTGGATGTTTAAAAATATTTTTATACAGAAAAATTGATGGCTGGAATTTCTTCATACCTAACATAGCATATGTAAATCAAATCATATTTTGCAAACAAAACTGTTCGAAAGGAGGTTCAATTTTGAATTTTTGGCATCGAGCGGGCGCACGGTCAGTACTGCGTTACATTGGGGCGTATATATCGCCTTAATTGCGTGTTTTATGCTGCCGAGTAGACGTATTTTTCATCATATGAATCAATGAATGCAAGCAAAGCACGCGTGCGCGGTTTCTTTTAAGTTACGCAATTATGGCGCGGGATTGTCTGATTTTATTTGCAAGAGCCTTTTTTCTTTAACTCCCCTTTGACGAGAATTAAGCTTTTTCAAGTAAGACAGATATATTGGTCTTGGAAAGGAAATGAGTTAACATTCTAACATATTCGTTTCTTCGTTTGCAGAAAGGATTGAAGAACGTGTTCGATGAAGCCATACTAGCAGCGTTGGAGCCCCCAGAACCCGCCAGGAAAAAGAAATGTGTTCTGTTGTAAAGTGTCAGGCCACACGAGCCGCCCACCCCGCGACGCGATGTGCCCGTGACGCCGCGTGCGCCTGCGCAGGCCGGCCCTCCTCACGAGTACATCTTAGTATTTTACCATATAATATTATTCATAACGAAACGGTTTTTGAACAAGTAATTAATTAACTTTTTATTATTTATGATGTTATTATGATTACTAAGTCTTTCCGGGATATATTCAGATTTTTTAGTCGGCAATATATAAACACGCGTCGCTACTATATTTTACAGTTTGATAAACAATGATAAAGAGAAAATGTATTAAAAAAAGTTATTATACTCTGTTATACCTTAAGTTGTGTCCTAGATGTTTTATAGAAAGAATATCGGTCGTGGTTTAGGGTGATTCCTTCAATGTAACCCAATGTATATAAATTTTGCGGCAATTATAGTAAAATTATGTCGCTGTTCTATCGTAAATGCCGCAAAAATAATTTGACCAACATACAACTAAGTAAGTGCTGTAATTTGGAAAGTAATTTTTACATTATTTTAAAGATTCACACAAATATAGCAAACGAATACTTTTATAATAATTACAATAGCTCAAACACTGAATGAGCTATTCTATTTTAAACTAGGGGAAATTTCAGTAACCTTTGCAACTTGAACAGGGGCAATTTACTATGTCGTAACGTTATACTACAGGTTACAAGTTATATTCCGTTTCAATTACGATTCGATTCCTTTTGCTCTATAGTCGCTGATAAACTTATTTTAATAACTTTTGTATAATCAAATAGCAAATTAGCTTTGTCAAAACGCAACACAATCGCAAAAGGAATGTTACTAGATATGTGTTGCCAACAGTTCCAATACTAACTATTAATGTTACCACAACAAATGTGGTAAATACTAAATACATTATTTTGTATTTAGAGCTCATTAAAATAACTTCCATCTTATAATTATCTTTTTACAATCAAAAACATAATTCTATCAAAATGGATACAAATTATTTCCAATCCATTATAGAAGGACTGAAATCATCATCCTTTAGTGTAGTTAATCCTTAGTAAAATTAAGAACAAAGTCATTACCGTGACGTATGCACGATATACGTCACCGTGAAGTACTGTAGTACGTCTGCCGTACATAGTAAAATGAAAGGGATTCGGAGCTTGTTTCATTTTATTTTATCCGTAAATACGATAAGAACTTCACACAATGTATCAGAACTGTAAGTATTTCATTTTAATGCCCACTAAAACGTGGGCCTTAACTGGCAAAATATGGCTTCTATTCCTTTCAGGGAATTTAGATGTGGGAAGCAAGGTGTATAGGCAATATGAATATAAATTAACGTCGATATACATATATATATGGACGTTATAGCTTCATCCACGCTCACGGCTCGGTCACAGAATAATGTCAACATTTTTATATAGTCAGTGTTGCCAGTAACAGCATTTTTACCGATTTTCTGGGTATTCGATATTTTTGGGCGTCGATATATCTTCGCATCACTAAGTGTGACATAATGTCATGTTTTATTTTGTGACGTATTTACGGTTAATTTGGAACCATAACAGTTAAGGCTCTGATTGATTTCTTTCTTTCCCTAGTTATGATAGGAATGATTTCAACCGTCTCTAATAAAGTATGGTAATGCTTTAAGAACTTTAAAGCGTCTGGCTTCGCGGACGGGTTTTATTTTTTTAAACGATTGTCCTTTCCTTAGTTTGACTGATATTAAGAAATTATACACTAAGGGCCAGTTCATTGGTTGAGTTAACTACGGATCAAAAAGCTGGGCCTTAAACAAACTTTGTATTTATAGCATAAACATGATATTGATCGGATAACGAAATTGTATATGCTAGCTGTGTAAGCTGGAATCGATGAAGCAACTTCATGCACAATATTTGCTAAGCACAGTGCGTCTATGTATTTTTATAAGTATTACTTGGTAATGTACTAACTTTTATTAAAATCATTATATTTTAATTAATGCAACGCCTGTCAGTATGGACGGCCGTCCACGTTTGACTTTTATTTTATTTCGATGTGTTCTACATAGTTTTTTAAATAAGTTTGATATAAAACACTTAATATTGACTAAACACCAAACTACTATAATTAGCATTATATTCTAAAAACAGGCAAATTTTATCGCTAGACACTCATCATAAAGTTTGTGATCCTATACAGAGTATAAACATTATTATTATACATTAACAGCGAGTCATGCATTATGAGTTGGGACTGATAATTACATAAATTCATCATTCCATGAAATATTTTTGCATTTATTGAACATACTTGGAGTAACAGTACCTTAGTTAAACCCAAGGCTGAATGCGAAACACTTGGCGCCTTTTATTTGGTGTCGTAAAGACGGTGCGTATTCTATATGATGAGCCATGTTATCTCAAGTGCGTAAGGTGACATCGGCTCTCGGCCACTGTTTCCTCCGCAAACGCATTCAGTCAAAATTGTCAAAACAAAAAAATAGAACTAAATAAGCATGATGGTGACGCTCGCGTTTGATACTATTGTTTTATAATGATTCATTATTGAAATAAATAATAAAATTATATAATGGGTGCAATTAATTATTATAATTATGTAATAAAATCTAAATAATTAATTAATAATTTTAAAACAGCATGACTTTGGGGGCTAAATGTATCAACTATAGCAAATAATCATGTACTCAACATTATAACTACATTCTATGTATATATAAGCTACTGTATACTTTTTTACGCATTGGAAAAGGTAACAAGTTTTCTGAATTAATATTTATTTAGCGTTCTTTGTAATTTACAAGAGCGATGATTATTTTGTATGTTTATGCATTATCAGTGCAGTTATATGTTCTTTGTGTCAAGAAGTAGTTATAGGTGTATATGGAATAAATATATAATGAGATTAAATTATAAAGTTTTATTTCACTTGCAAGATACTCTATGAACGTTCGTGCTCACACAGTAAGGCATGATCCTTAAATCTCCATGAGCGAATATATTGCTGCTGCATTAGTGTGAGGCCAAACGAACGTAATTTTATGAATCGTTACTAACTAAGGAACACCTGGTGGGTACCCGTGTTCCTTCAGTTGCTTGAGCTAGTGCCGTGGTAACTATTTTTCAAATGTTTCCGCGACTCAGACAGGCCCTAGCGGACCCCGTCAGTTTTGCTGACTTCTGAGTCGCGGCTAGCGACTAGTCGTTGCGGTCACGCGGCGATCCATCGTGAGTCGCGACGATAGATATAGTCTCAACAAACTTCTGGGCCGCCCTGAAGTTGCCATTCCAATGCGCAAGGTACTGGTGCTGTTTTTGTATGAGATTTACTACTGCGCAGCCATTGTAGCCAACTTCAGGACTCGTGGTCTTTTAAGGGGTTACGGGTTCTACGTGCTGATGATACGTGGTGATCACCGGGGTGGTTTTGGTATGGTAAAAAGCCCACACTGCCTGCAGCCGTATTGCGTAAGTGAATACGGCAACGCAAAGAGTTTGACCGCTATCCAATCGACCAATCACATGCGAGATGAATGTCGCGATGTGGATTTCCGTCTGTGTGATTGGTCGATTGGAGAGCGGTCAAACTCTGCGTATTTTAAGGTAAGGTTCCTGGTAAGGGCAGAGGGCGTCCACAGATGTCTACCATCGCGATCGGTCTTGAGCTTTACGCTTCACCTCGCTCCACGCCAATCCAGTGTTCGCCGCTTCTGCCAACACTGTGCGACGCCAGGTTTGACGCCTCGCTTTCTTTGCCCTACTTGATTCCAGTCCAAAGTTTGTGTGGGTATGTAATCGAGACCCCTTTGGAGCGTGTGGCCAATCCATCTCCACTTGCGATGCTTGATCTAGCGGGTTTAGGTTCCGAAGGCCTAATTCTCTAAATGGCAACACAGTCACAAAAAGACTAGTTCTCAAAATGGCAAATTCTCTAAAAGCCTAATTCTCTGAATGGTCAATTGGCCTTTTAGGGCTTTAGCTCAAGACAGATCACGATGGTAGACATCTGTGGACGCCCTCAGACCCTTCTTTGTTTTGTAACGGGGGAAACCTTAAAAAGGCGCCTGGTCTTTTGGAGAAAAGACGAGAGAGAAGAGATTTTTATCTCACCAAAACAGCGCGTGGAACCCGTGACATCTTAAAAGACCACCCTCGGACCTCCTCTGTGCATCGCCTATGTTAGAGCACATTCCTGGGGAGACTGAAAGAGCGTCTAACCTGAGCCTCGCTATGCACGGCAGCACGTGATCCCTTGGTAGGCAGACAGAGTTCCCAGTCTGAACGCCCGTGACCAAGGAGAACCAGCTGCTTATGGAGCAGGCGGGGCGGTTGGCTCCCTGACGCTTTCTTTGCCGATTGTTATGGGCCTTCTCACGCACGATCCCGCTCGGCAGCCTTCTTCTGTTCCATCACGTTCTCACAGAGGGAAGCCCTGCAGGTTTTTGTCTCTGACAACATGGCCCTCACAACTACTGGCTAAAATAGGTCTTACCCGATCCTGGCGAGCAAGAATTGGCAAGGTTGCCTCTGCAGTGGTGCTATATACCATGGTCTCTCGCCCAATTCTATTCAGGTACTCACCGAAGCAACCGTGCCCGGTCAGTACCTGAGTAAGCCGTAAGGACATGCGCTCCTCTCTTTTCAGCCAAGCTTCGAAGTGCAGCAGGAAGCATACCTCTATAGCGCGCGTCGCCATTCCTGCCGCTTAAGCCTTACTACAGCAATTCCTGGCACGCTATCACCATTCTGGTGGGTTGCACGAATTCTGTTCCTCGAGTCCATGTCCGCCAGAATGTCCAGCGGAGGTAATCGTGCCAGGAGAATTGCCGCCTCAAAGGATACCGTTCGGTAACCTCATGTGATACGAATGGCTATTTTCCGCTGCAGGCTATTGATTTTAGTCCTGCAGCTTCGGACACCTGAGTATGCTTGACCGAACAGGCGCCCCATAAAGGACCATCGATTGCATGACATCCGTGTAGAGGCGGCAAACTTATTCCCGTGGTCTCCCGAGGTTGGGAAGCAGTCTATGCAAACCCCCCCACTGCCTTTTCAACGCAAGTGACCATGGCGCTCGAAATGCTCTTCAAAGCCCTAACAACCATCCAGGGTTAGGCAGAGATACTTACTGTATCGATCCACCTGGACTTGCGCAACTCCAACAGTCACTGACCAGCTGGGTGGGTCTCTGCTCCTCGGCAGTTTATGGAACCATTGCGTCTCAGATTTATAAGGCGCTATCTCCAAACCCAGCTCGTAGCTCGATGTCACCACTTCCCACCCGCTCGGAAATCTGGATGATGTCGTCGACGGTGTCCCCGCCAGCTAACACCAGGGAGCCGTACGTACCTAATGATAGTTTCGTTTCATATAAAATACTGGTACTCAGCTGCCTACGGTTAGACTGAAAGCGTATCTGCCTAGACTTTTTCCAACTAATGATGGGGATCATTACTTGGAAAAAGGCTAGGCAGATTGATTGATTTTATTTCATGTCAGTAAAGTGTGTAGTCGTAAGTAAATAATAATTCAATTAAACTCAAACATAGCCCACGATAATTATTACATTAAGCCCTATTTCTAACCGACTGCCCAAAAGGGAGGAGGTTTCTCAATTCGACCGTACCTATATATAAATTATTTTTTATGTGTGTTCGCGGATAAATTCGTCGTTTATGAACCGATTTTGATAATTCTTTTTTTGTTGCAAAGGAGATATCTCAACGGTGGTACCATGATAAGGAAACCAGGATCTGATAATGGGATCCTAGAGAATCGAAGGAACATCTCAAATATTTTAGACATACATATAGCGATTTTGGTATTTTCATCAATAATGCAATCATTTGCTCTCAGAAAGCATCATTTGGTGAAGTGGAACTGCTAAAGAAGACCACTATGGCCACTGGAACTCCGAAATAAAAAATGTATCCTAGTATTCCTAGTCGTTTTTGGGCTTAGTTGGAATCGTCATGAGATTTACTTTGGTTATAAATGATTTAAATGTTAATTGGAGGTAGGTACTCGTACCTACCAAAACTAAAAAGAGCAAAAAAAACTTTTTACCAAAAAAAGTGAATACAAATATTCAAAAAACCCGACTGCTTAAAAAGCGAACTAAAAAGACGTTAACTAGAAGAAAATCATGCTGTGCAGTCGAAGGATACATATTCGCGAGCAGGCTGACCAAAACCAGATGTACACTGGCAGGGTAAAAACGAATCGATTGACGTAAGAATCAACAAAATCGGCCAACGCGTTTGGTCTCTAGAACGCCACATAGGAACAAACATACATACATACATAGACTGATAAACACATTACCCTCCTTCGGCAGTCGGGTAAAAAATCAAACCGACTGCCAAAACAAAACACTACAAGGTGAAAAACAGACGGTTTGATTTTTTGGTAAAAGTTTTCTTTTTCTTTGCCTAGTGTGAGCCGCAGTTTGAAAAATGACTTGGTCCCAGTCAGACACTGAATGTGTAAATTTTTGTGGTTCTATACTGGATCAGCATTAAAAGTACGCGCAACGTCTCTTCTCGCCGTGTCTCAGTGTGAGCTAACCCCTTGTTTAAGGGCCTTCCACTGCTTTATTGCAGTATAAAGGGTACTTTCTAAAGCATACTCCTTAGTAACGGCTAGGTTAAAAGGTATGAAAAATATATATATATTTATATATTATTGATTCATGTACATTATTGAAATGTAGGGATCCGCAAGAGAACCAGGGTTACCGACATACCCCGAAGAATTGCCAAACTTAGGTGGCAGTGGGCAGGGCACATTGCTCGCAGAACGGATGGCCGATGGGGTAAAAGGTTCTGGAGTGGCGACCGCGAACCGGGAGACGTTGCGTTGGAAGGCCTCCCACCAGGTGGACCGATGACCTGGTGAAGGTCGCAGGGATCCGCTGGTTGCAGGAAGCAGGGACCGGTAAATGTAGCAACGTTTGGGTGAGGGCTATGTCCAGCAGTGGACGTCTTTTGGCTGATATGATGATGATGTACATTATTTATGAAACATGTTTTTTTCGTGTAACTAATTGTCCTGCTTTACAAATATAATTAACAATACGATATTTTTTCGTTAATTTTGGATACTCCTCCAAAACGACATGGGTGTTTAAAAAAAATTACACAGAAAAATGTATGGCTAGAATTTCTTCATAACTGATATAGCATTTATGTTAATCAAACAATATTTTTTAACAAAATTGGCCAACAGAAGGTTCAATATTTATTTTTATTTATTTATTAAATTCTCCCTTACAACTATCATTACAGGTACCTAATACCTAATGCGACAGCGCGGTCTTAAAATTAACTTATTTACGATATAAAACTAAGAAAACGTGAAACGTCCTTCTACTACACATCTAACAAAAATAACTTATAAACTATGTTTCGTAAAAATAAAAATACAATATTTTAAATACAAAACAAAAACATATCTACAATATTTTAAATACAAAACAAAAACATATCTACAATATTTTAAATACAAAACAAAAACATATCTACAATATTTTAAATACAAAATAAAAATACTGTTGTTTATTTTATGTTATAGTGAAGATTAGAATCTTCACTATAACATAAAATAAACAACAGTATTTTTGCGAATTCACTCAAATGGCATGTAAATACATCGATCTTGATGTGAAGATCGTTAAGGACGCTGTTACATTTTCGACGAACTCAAATTTAGGTATCTAGTAGCACACAACAACATTACGCGCACGCACTCATTGAAACTACTGGGGGGTTACCACAAGCTCTTAGAGCGGTATCAATTTGACCTTGTTTCACGTTTTCGTACCATGACGTCGTTTAAGAAAGCTCAATTTGATAACGCTACGAAGTTTGCTTTTGTTTAGGTTTTGATAATATTTGGATACCGATTTTCTTATAGTTCATTCAAAATTCAAACCACAGCCTGCTTTTTGACAACCAGCGATATCGTTTTTACTACAATTTTTGGTTTTGTTTGACAGTTAAAAAAAGTTGCTTTGGCGGGCTCGAACTATCAACATTTTCCAAAATATATACAAAAATTATCACTTCCGTGATCATACGGTAAGTAAAACGTATTTATTTACGCATTTATTGGATACATAACCTCTGCCAATCCCTACAGAGCTACAGGCATCATGTTATGTTATTACCTATCTACGTAGGTAAACTTGTCGATTGATTTGTGTATCTCATGCGATTTTAACATAATTATGTGGACTAAATTTCTTGTTTGATTCTAGGTGGCGAATGCATTATGAATGGCGAGTAAACCCATGAAATCATGGAGGGCAGTGCAGACGCTACGTGAGCCATCGCAACCTACTACCGCCGCGCCGTCAGCTTGTGTCTACCGACAATAAGCACAAAGCTTGGGATAGTTAACCAAAACAGCAGCACATGATATAATTAAAGGCTCTAAGTGTATAAAACTGTTCGAGTTCGAGGATAAATAAGAAATAAAAGAAAGCTGATAGAGGCCAACAAACGCATCGTGAAGCTGAGGGAGCTAAAATATATGAAACCTGTAAAACCTACGTACGACGAACGAAGAATGCATTTGGTGTTTTGTGATGCTTGTGCTAGTGTCTCACGTTATTGCTTATGGCTGCTTTGCTGTATTAATCCTTAATGTGCTTGTGATGACTGCCTAGTATTGTTGTGTGTGATAACCATGGACATAATCTAACTGATAACCATCTGCATCTTACCCGACTGCGTTAACAATATTGTGTGTTGGTTTGTGCACCTACTGTGATGTAATCAGGTAATAAATGTTTTTGCAGCTGGAGAATCAATATACTTTTATACCCCACGTGTTGTACATTATTTATTATTATCGTCAAACTCATCCATTCTACTTACCCTGAAAATATTCAAACAAACTCACGCCTCGTTCCCATGTGGGCAAGCAGAAACTACAACGCCACCTGCTACGGTCCTAACATACTACTTTTGCTTCATTTACATCCATACATCTAGTCATACGAGGACACCGGTAATGAGGCCCTCAGCCTCTGACAGCCCACCTGACCTTTCTGGAGAACATTACTAATTAGATCCGTGTATGACCTAGGACGTCCCCTACCGGGTGGCGTTTTCACTCACATCTGCCTAGGAATCTTTTCTTAGTCGCCTTTTATTCATCATATAACTACCTATATTTAGAGGTATTTACTATACTTAGTTAATTTATACGCAATACGTAGGTATGCCTATTTTAAAAAACCCCAACTGCACGCTGATTAGGTAAAACAACGAAGTTTATGTAATACCTACTCATGAAAGCACCTTAGTACATAAAGTGATAGTTAAGTACATCTAATAAAATTGACTAGTAAGTACCTAAGATAACTAAACAGATTGTAAGTAAATGTCGAAGTATAGTACCTAAGTGTAATTACTTCTTGTTAGATATTAATTAGAGTTGTAATTATTTTGTTTTTTATCTAATTAGCATGTACAAACTTATATAATCCTAATTCGAATGTTAAAAGATGATAAAGATAGTTTTTTAAATAATTGTCATGAGATACATGTTAATAATTACGCGCAGAACTTGAAAACATGATTTTTTGTTTGTGGAGGATTTTTGTTGAGGTTAGTGTCAAATGAAAGGTCTTGGTCTAAATCCATTTTATCCGTTTGAGTCATGTAAATCGGTCCACACGTTTCCAAGATAATCGCATATCATTATAATCAAAATGTAAACAAACCAGAATTTTTCGTTTTTTGTTCTAGAAACTTTTAATTATGGTAAAAAGTGTAAATTTTATTATTGTAATTATATGTACGTGGTTAAAGCCTATCATTTAAGACCAAATTTGTAAGGATTATGTAGAAAATTGAATAAAATACACGGCTCCAAAGATTTCGGCTAAGTCAAAATGAACGCAAGGATGGTCCATAAACACGCGGGCGTCAATTTGGGAATGACGGGCCATTCTTTTTTTGTTGGTCTGAGCGGGCCATATATAAGAAGGGAGACGGGCCACTGGACAGATGAATTCAGTCGCAGCCAGAGATTACTATTATAAACTGATCGCAGTTCAGCCGGAAGGAGAAAAGCCGAAATCCGCGTAACCAATTCTCAAGAAAATCCGCCTTTTATTTCTGGTTCTTTCTTCAGTCAAAAACGTGGATCCTTGGGTTGTCCTCTCGTACTACCTTACATACGCATTCAGGGGTGCGTGGTGACGTGTGCCACCAGCTGAGTAAGTAGGGAACGCACGACAACATAAGTGGGATACTGTCCCAGCGGGGGCGACCGTGGAAAGGTACCTACTTACAACATCCAGGCACCTTACCGCCACCGCAACAATATATATATGTGTACACATTTTACTTAATGTTATCTCTCCACTACCTTTGATAAATAAATCATCATCATCAACATGACGAAACCAACTAATGCTGTCTTATTACATCAAACACTACAAATTTTTCAATAAAATAAAACATAACACTGTTTTTAAACACAATTATTTATTAGGTAGGTCTACTTTGAACAGAAAATGCATTACTGATAAAGGGAATAAGTCATAGTTAAATTAACATATTTCAACGAGCTCCATGCTGGACACATATCATTGTTTTCTTACACTCCAAGGAACAGAACATTTGTAGTAGTCTAACCCCATGCTAACCTATTTTATTTCAAGGCGGTTCTGGGGCCAAAATAGAAAGCGCTGGTTTTATTAAGTTCTTTAGCAAATTAGGATAAAACTGTAACTTAGAAAGAAAGAAAAAGTGTTTATTTGCCACAAAAAAAACATACAAATTCATCGTCTCACTTTCTTCATTTCTTACTATTAGGTGCTTAAATAATTTACTGATTATTTCAGAATATTTCTGGTTTTTGATGACATATACATGATGTCATGACTGTTTTCTAGAAACCAGGCCTATTACATAGTTTTTTTTTTGCCAGTGGACAATGGTACTTTTTCTTACTTTTAGTAATGGTAAGGTTTTTCATTGTATATAACCACAACAGAGTTGGGCTCTTGTTTGGCAAAATTGTGGTGAACTGATGAACAATTTTTCATATTTGTAGGTATCCATTTCTGAGTGATAATCAATGGTGAATGGTGAAGATGATGGCTTCTTCCTTTCAACTCACATCCATTCAAAAAGCCAGTATCTGTTCCTGTAGACAAATAATGAAATATGAGTCCTGAGTTTTATAGAGTAGGCAGGTGATAGCTGAAAAACAAGATATGTTTATTTGACAGTCACAACCCACCAGCAACAGTGTAAATGACAGTAATGAAATACCAAGACAAATTGCAATAAACTTGGCCATAACGAAAGGGTTACCAACTCAGCATTTGCTGGTCGTCAGACACCCAGCACTGGTTTTCAGTTGGCACCCCGAAGAAGAAACCCAAGACCAGTATTATATTATCTGTGCCTCTGGCCAGGCTAAATGGTACAAGATGTAAACTATTACATCAAATATTATGGTGATTGTCTTGGGAACCAAAGTTTCCAAAAGGCACTTGTTTGTCTATTATTGTGTCTGCTAATTAGCACTCAAGGGGTTAATGTAAGTTTTTGCATTTAGGATAGCATAATAATATTAACTAAAACTTACCAATACACAGTAATAGCCATTGATGTAATAAAAGGAGGTAATAGCAGATTTATTAATCCTGCGGATATGTCTTTATGATGGGGTCTTTAACAGAACATCATTATGGTTTGGTCCTGCCATACTTTGCTACGAGTGTATCCTATAACAAAATTTGAATATTGTGTTAGGTATTAACCAAAAAACAGGTGCACTTAATTAATGAGTTAGTAAGTATATTGTTTTATTTTCTACAAAATAACCAATCTTTTAAGAATAAGATTATAGATTACCTTCTTTAAGCCAAGTTAGCGGAAAGGAGCACAATGTTATTTAATTATTTTTCACGCCAGAGGACTTTATCATCTCTGTCAAGGTTTTCCGGTTGCGATTAACTTATTTACAGCTTCTTCATTATTTGTACGTGCCGCTCTGTTGTAGTTGGACAACAAATCATTTTCATTTACAGCATCCAAATAAAATTGTAGGCAAATCATTATTTATAAAAAACATGGACTTGGCTCCATATCGTCCAATTCGTCTAGGGTATAATACATCCCCTTGTCACCACGGAGAGTTTTGAAGACAGAAATTCGTGATAACATTGTGATAGCGGCAATTTTGGATAACAATCTTTAGGTCACAACTATTGGACATGTTTGTAGATATATGTAAGCGTCTCTTTGTTCATAGAATATATGGCAATCCTTTTGTCACACAACTCACAACAAACACACAACAACTTTATTGTAAATTACTTTAAAACAACGAAAATAATAAGGTACGCTTGTAAACAGAGCTCATACGACAAAAAATGGAGGTTATAAATAATCCGACCAATTTAAAAATACAAGCTTACAAAGTAAAATGGTAAGATTTGTTGCACTCTTTAATTTGTTATCATAATAATATGGAAAGTCAAGCCACAGGTAATAAATTATATCATACTCAGTCTTTTGAGATGCTTTACAGTGTCAGCTATTGGTTTTGATTTCAATAATACTTATTTTTTCTTTAAATTTATTATATTGTTGTAAAATACACTTAAGAAAATAATAGTGTAAATGTTTGACATGAATGTTTAGTATGGTATATAATTCTATTTGGTTTTTATATGAAATAAACATCTCATGATAATTTTTATTTTAAATTTTAGTGATAGCAAAAACGACATTCTAAAAACCTTTTTTTACTTCGCTAGCAATTCTATATCGGGTAATAGATAAATATTTCAAATCATTCGTTCATTCCCAACACTAATCGGCATCAATTTGATATCGTTTAACTAAGGTGAGGGTACGATAATGAAAAGTCTCAATAAGAGCTTGAAACAAAGCGTACTCAAATTGGTATTGTTTTGTAAAAGGTGGGGGTAGGCCCCCTGAGCGCTCGATTTTATACATCACTCAAATAATATTGGTCCTTGTTATTATTTTTTAATTTAATTGAAGTTGATTCAGGAAGGTTAGTTGGCACTTGGAAAATGCATTTGGTAACTGTTACAAACCGTCGTCGTAAAAAGTAGGTTATTATTTTCAACCGACTTCAAAAAAGGAGGTGCTCTATTTATTCGACCCGTATGTATCCGCGATTTTCTTTAAAACTACTTATCCGATACAATCGGGTTTACGTCGATTAATGTATGTGTTTTCAGGGAAGGTTTTATTGTATAATATATTAGGATATGATAAAGATCTTCAGTGATAGACAATGGAACTCTTCAATAACAAATAGCAAATGACCTGCGATTAGTGTGATCGTATAGTTATGTTTTGTTTTCACCATACCATACTATAAAATCACGCTTGTACGTTTTAGGGGGTTAACAGATTTATTTAGTATACCTACTCAATATGGGGTACCAATAAAAACTAAAAAGAGAAAATAATAACTTTTCCGTGTCGAAAAACGAAAAACAATATATACCGACACCGACTTTCGAAAAGAGAATTAGCTTTCACTTTGTTGTAGTAAGTAGGTATTTTTAAAAAAACGCAACGTAATATAAGTAGATACCTAAAACGAAATAATTTCCGGTCACAAGGATTAAAAAACAGGCCAAGTGCGAGTCGGACTCGCGCACGACGGGTTCCGTACCATTATTGCAAAAAACGGCAATAAAAACACGTTTTTTGTATGGGAGCCCCAATATTTATTTTATTCAGTTTTAGTATTTGTTGTTATAGCGGCATCGAAATAAATCATCTATGAAAATTTCAACTGCCTAGTTATCACGGTTTATGAGATACTGCCTGGTGACAGACAGACAGACAGACGGACCGCGGAGTCTTAGTAATAGGGGAAACCCTAAAAATGACTTGAACATTTTGCATTACATATTATATAAAATATTACCATCAAAAATTTTTGGAGCATCAGCTAATGACATACTACCCAAAAACCATGAAAATGTCACCCATGACGAAAAGATGTCAAATTTTCGTCGGCGCCATCTTGTATTTTGGTTTTGACCCCATATTAGATATAAGCGACGCCAAAAACCATGAAAATGACACCCATATCGAAAAGCGGTCAAATTTTCGTCGGCGCCATCTTGTATTTTAGTTTTGACCCCATATTAGATATAAGCGACGCCAAAAACCATGAAAATGATACCCATATCGAAAAGCGGTCAAATTTTCGTCGGCGCCATCTTGTATTTTGGTTTTGACCCCATATTAGATATAAGCGACGCCAAAAACCATGAAAATGACACCCATATCGAAAAGTGGTCAAATTTTCGTCGGCGCCATCTTGTATTTTAGTTTTGACCCCATATTAGATATAAGCGACGCCAAAAACCATGAAAATGATACCCATATCGAAAAGCAGTCAAATTTTCGTCGGCGCCATCTTGTATTTTAGTTTTGACCCCATATTCGATATAAGCGACCCCAAAAAACATGACAATGCCACTTGTGACGAAAAGATGCCAAATTTTCGTCGCCGCCATCTTGTATTTTGTTTGGACCCCGTATTCGTCATACATACATATATACAAACCGGTTCAAATCATAAATCTCCTCCCACCCATCCACTTCTAACCTTCACCGCCGCCAGCTTAACCTTACCCATCCAAATCCTAACCTTACTAAGAGCTGCTTAAACCCACCCATCCATTTCTCAACCTTGTCAACAACTGCTTAACAATACCTATCCAAATCCCGATCATACCCAACATAATTTCTGAATCAAAAATCTAATAATAAAAGGAAACTCAAACATACTTTTATTTCGGTCCGGTAAAATATCAACTCCTTTCGATCACGACATACGACTCACGCATGCACACTACAATCTTTTCTATTACTTTTATCGTATTTATTTTTTGCAAAAAAGCGATACGCTCGTCCTTCCACGAGCGCTTCTGAGCGCGGAATGATAAGCTTCGAGTGCAAAATGTATGAAGAAGTCGGCAAGTGTTTTTATTTTAGCTAATAATTAAAATATATATTAATTTGGGTAAAAAATAATTATCTGAACCTGTAAAGGACTATATATACCGCAATTTTTTTATAATTTTGATGATAAAAAATGCTGAAAAATTAACTAAACTGGGACCTATTCCGACCCTACTTTTTTAATATTTTTGCGATTATCGTGATGGGCAAAACGTATTTGTGCGAAGATTTTGTATGATGTCATGCAATTTTTATGATGCCAATCTGGAGCTGAATATATTATCTTTAAATTAAGACCATGATATCTTCACATCTGTGATTGCATATACATTAAAATTGTACCTGAAAAGCACTGTTATTTGTAGAAAAATGTAATAGCGTCCTTAAGAACCCGAATTGCGCGGGTCATTAGTGTTTTGGCGAGAAGGTTGGTCCTGGCACCCGGCACGGCTAGCAGCGGCGGGCGTCGCCGCCTCCACACATAGCGGTCCGGTACACAAAAACTCAGGTGCTGCAGCACTCCTGGGTTATGCTCAATGCCACGAAGTAACCTAACCAGATACGAAACAAGCGTGAATTCCCGTCGTACCCTCAGTTGGTTGTACCCGACCATACCGAGCACAAACAGAGTGGGGTACATCAACGGGTAAAACGGATATACCCCGTATAGTTTCTTGAACAAGTGGCGCGTGAACTTGTTCTGTACGCGTTCCAGCATTCCCGAGTACTTGGCCTCATGTGGAGCCCATATGACAGCACTATGTTCCAGATGACTCCTGACTAGTGCGTCATACAGGACCCTGACTGTTGCGATGTTGGTGAAGTGCCTTGTCTGCCTCAGAACAAATCCCAAGTTTTTAAACGCCCTTTTACAGATCCTCGAAATATGATCGCGAAACGACAGTTCAGGAGTGACAACAACCCCCAAATCCCGTACCTCAGAGACTCGTTGCATAGGCGAGGCATCCACTACGTATTCGTGTACTAGAGGGACACGCGCGCGCGTAAAACTCATCACCGAGCACTTCGACACATTGAAGAAAAGCTTGTTGTCATGACTCCATTCCACTACCCTATCTATATCCTCCTGCAATCGTTCGCAATCGGATTTGCTATTAACCTCGAGCAGCAACTTAAGGTCATCCGCAAATAATATATTCTGACTCCAAGCGGGCGCACGGTCAGTTCTGCGTTAGCATTGGGGAATATATACGCGCGCGTTCACGGTTAAGTACCGACTACATACCTGCCAGTCTTTTAATTGATGAGTATCAAAGCACATAGATTTTGAAGTAAAAGCTGATGTTTCGTTGTTCCAGGATTAATATTATTTTGACAACTTTGACGTAATGATTTTTTAGTGCTTTTACCATTAGAACACCCTTTTTATTATATTTAAGAATCAGTCGTTCTGTTTATTTTAAAATTAGCGCAAAGCTTTCAAGTAGGTAGAGTGCTATGAAAATTTCAAGTTAATATGGGCGACGGTATAAAGCTAACTAAAGGTTGGTCGTAGTTTTTTAAAGTGTGATTATTGTGACTAGAGAATCCAATCGCGGGATCCGAAATTACGGGAGGAACCCGCTTCATTTTTTGGGATCAGTAATACGGGACGACACATGCGAGAATTGTGGCACTGAAAAATAATGGAATTCCAAGAAAAATGGGTTCAGATGTTCTAAATATTTATTCCAGATTAATAAGCAATTTTAAACAACTTTTTCCACTTAATATGAACGTTCCAGAGATGAGAACAGTACTCCATGCGAAGTCAAACTTGCGCTTGATACAACTTAAGAAGCGGTTTTGGCATGAAGTACCGTCTCACCTTCGCAAGAATCCTTAACTTTCTGCCAGCCAGTTGAGCCTTTTCAATGTATGGCCCAAAATTGATTGCCGATGTCAAAGTTATGCTAAGAAGCTCAAGTTGATCCGTTCCGACGTCGGAAAGATGGAGCCGGGTGAAATTGGCTCTTTTTAGCGCCGAAAAGACACGCCTTTGTTTTTGCCGGCATTGAACATGACCAGATTGGCATCGCCCCATTCGGAGACTGCCTCGAAGGACAAGCTCAAACGCTCCACCATGGGCTCACGGAGAGACCGGATCTGAGCCTCAATAGCCCGTGCATTGGACAAGTACCTATCTCTCAGCAACAGTGTTGTCGCCTGCATACCCGAAGATGTCGCAAGAATAATGTTGCTGAGAGTACCCAAGTACCGACCCCTGAGGGACCCCGGCTTTTGTACGGATTTCGTACGGAGTTTCAGATTTATTGCACATACGGACTTAGTACGGCTTTTTTTGGGCAGGTGTACAGATTTTGGTCCCTACAGTATGGCAACATTGGCGCACCTGTTCTAACGGTTGCGCAGCACCCTACGTACGTCCTTCTGATAGATGCGAATCGTCTCGCATCCATCAGGAGAAGCGCACCACCAGGATTCAGACGAAAAGTATTGTGTAGTCCTTTTTGATGTTAAAAAGGTGCACCTTATGTGACAGTGAGTGCTGCCGCTGTACAGCTTTTTCTTTTTTCCTTGCCATGGTTGAGAGTGAAGGTAGGAGAGGAGAAGGAAGTAAGAAGTTAGAGTGAGCTTTCCTTGCCATGGTTGAGAGTGAAGGTAGGAGAGGAGAAGAAGTAAGAAGAGAGTGAGCTTTTCGTGTGTGGCTGGCACACTACTTGGGCCTCCATGTACCTGTGCGATCGGCCAGCGGCGCACCATACGTCGGATTTCGCTTCCCTCCGCGATTTCAGTGATCCGATACATCCAGAACAGCGCAAGTCTGGCCGGCTTGCCTGCAGTGGAACAGGTATCTCGACCCAACTCCTCTAGTGGCTGCACTGGGCATTAAACCGGAACACGGCTAGCCCGCTTGGCGGTATGTCTGCCCGGTATGTCTGATTTTGGTTGAAACCTATCACCAGTATACCCCCTGCTTAGCACCACCCGAGGACCACGTGTAGGTATTCAAAACGAATAATTTTCTATGGACGCGGGTGACTCGGACTCCATTAGCTGGGTCGGTAGGTTGCTCGGGATCTTGACTTACCTACCTTATTTTAAGATCCTATGTCCCCTACCTGGGGCAGAGGGCGACCACGATAGTCTCAATCGTGAGCGCTCTTGAGCTTCACGCTTCGCTTTGCTCCATGTCATTCTGGTTGGTTCTACCAACACGGTGTGTTTGCCGGTTTAACGGGAATTGGAAATGGAATTGTGTTTGCTAAGGATCGAGAGATTAGAATTTGCTATTCTCTTCCAGTCACTGTCTTCCTTCTTTATTCAGAAAAGCTCTGCGGTTGTAGCAACAATACACCCTGTTTAACATTTTTACAAATGTTGTTTTGTAATTCATCATCATAATAGTAATAAGCAAAATGACCGGCAGGGATCGCAGTAGATGCAATTGCAAAGTATTTTATTAATTAATCAAAATCTTAATGATTACAGATAAGCGTCATAGGAGCTCTAGCAGTCTAGCTGGCATCGCCTTAGAGGGAACACGTTCCGAACGGAAATTGGGCCAGAATGGTATGTCTCTACTTCTTAAGCGAATATTGAAGGCATTTATTATAAAACCTACTAGTTAACGACTCGATCCCATTGATTCTCGTAAAATCTTTGGCCAAGTAATTATAGGTAGCCAAATGAAATTTGGTCGTGAGGATACAACGCTTTTACCTTCACTAAAGGCGTGCCAGTTGTTGGCACACGACTAAATAAATAGGACATACCAAATTAACAATAGATCCAGTTTAACTTGCGTTCTGCATAAAAACATTAATGCATTAACCTATTTGCCTATTTCTTATAAAATAGATCAGGTACGAGAATTACCATCAAATTTGCAGCAGCATAAATTACATATTTTTATTAGGTATTATTAATATTTTTTCTATGTATTAACGCGATTATTTTTATATTCAACTTTCAAATATGTTGTAAATCAGTAACTACCATTCTTAACAACGCTGCAACGTTACATTACATGGAAATGCTTGCTGTTATGCTACAGTGTAGGAATATGCTGAGCGGTGATGTGATGTCTCCGCTGGCTTGTCTATTCCGAATAAGAAGCAATCATTCTGTTGCTGTATTAGAATATGAGGTATTATTATTCGTGGCTTTTATCCGTCCTCATCACTCCGCTACCTCGCACAGCTCTGTGTGTAGAAAGCCCGCACTCATGCAAATGCTAAGAGGCAAAATATTTTCTTTCTTAGCGTCCATCCCGGAGTTAGATGATCAGTTTTCTATAGCTGAAAGACGATGCGACGATCTTCAGGAGAAACTTGATTTAATCAAATCTTTAAAAAGAAAAAAGAAACTTAAAAAACGGAGGTAAGTAGCTACCATGTCACAAACATAGGTTATTTTTTTTTGGATATAGAAATTTATATCCAAAAAATTCTCGAGTTTATATGTAGGTAGTTTATACCTACATATAAACTCGAGCAGGCCTTTTTTTTAATGGGGTCAATCCCACCGCACTATTCTCAAACCTCTGCAACTCCTGAAAGCCAGAATCAACAATGGCGACCATCAGAAAAGCGCCGAGGCAATGAAGCTCGACGAAGTCCCGGATAATGAATTTAACTGTCTTGGACCCCGCAACGAAATGAATCTGAAAAGAATAACGGAGGAATAGGAAACAAATTTCCACTTCCCTCCATATCAAGCAGGAGACAGAACAAACAAGGCCAATAGGCACAAAGGGTCGTTTACAATTGGGATAAGGCCAGTTGCCTAGCACCACGGATAAAAATTATCATTAATATTAATGGGTCCTAACATTGTGGGCATATTTGACTCGAGCAGTATACTTGTCCATGAGTTCATGGCATCTACAGACTGTCCATCCATAAAGTCGTAGGTAATAATCAGGGGGCGAGCCTATTGCCATCGCCCGGCACATTTCCGGACTCCATGCTACTACTGAGAAATTCCTGATTGAAAAACCCAAAAACACTGCCCGATTTGAAATTCGAACGCAGAACTTCATTCTCATTAGTAGCGCATGCAAGCACTTGATGAACCGAAAAGTTTGTATAGTGGACGTCAATCGACTAACGCCGTCCCTAAGGGCGGTTACACACTACACGTCAGTGTCGGTGAAACTTCGGTTCCGAAGTAGCTGTATTACTTCTTGTAGGGGAAGCTTAAATGCTAGGATTCGGAAAAACCAAGATGAAAAACTGTACTAAAGGCCGCCATAGTTACACGTAACTACGATTGCAAACAATTAAAATCTCATCGTTTCAGATATAACTAAACTGAGTACCGTAGGTTACCTAACAATATTAAGGGTGGATTTTTGAAACGGGCAAAAGTACAGGAAATGACAATCTCCTAACACCGTTTTCCTGTAGCTCAAAGCCCCAAGCAAGCTGTAAGCTGCTGGAAGCCTAAGCTGTGTGTGTGTGGTAAGTGTGGCGCAGCTGTAGTGCCTCATAAATATCCACCTTTTAATGGGTATTTTATTCAATTTTATCTGTTAAAAAGACATATTGTAAAATAACATTTTTTTTCCTAGCATGACCAGAATAGCAGAACCATCACATACACCAGATAACGTGCCCTTTATAACTGTACGGACACAGCCGAAGAAAAGTAAGTATTGCTGAATTAAGTTACTTACAAACATACCATACATCAGACAAGTCAAAATATACAAAATGAGGTGAATTTTTGAAAAATCAATATTCCTAGTCGGGAATCGATTTTAAAGAATAACATGCAAATAAAGAAAAAAAACAAGAAATTACCATATTTCGTACATGGTACGGGTAGTGTGTAAAAATCAAAGACAGATTACATTAAAATATGAAAATTCATCAGAATTTCATAATTATTAGCAACACTATCTTATGGAATAATAATTATACAGCATATGTTTCTTTTTCAAAATTTACGGGGGTTCGTTTCCTGGCTAGAGTTGTTGATTTTTAAAAAATCCAATGATGCAGCTTTAGGTTTCATCAAAATCGGCCTCGAGACTCCTTTTTGGCTATTCCTCATAGTATCGGCTTTGGCCACCCAGACCCACTTAAGAAACTCACCCTGTATAGTTAGGGACCTTTATGTTCATATAACTTTTGAAGTATTATACTACAAAATCGAGGATTGAACCTACAAATTTTTTAAACTTACTACTAAATAAGTATATTAATTTCATTAAAATACGAGAAATGGCTCCTCAATCCTGACGGACATAAGAAACTCACCCTGTATAGTTAGGGTGCCTGGCAATACGACGCATTCCTTGTATCTAATGGGTGTATTAGAACCCAATTTGTAAAGATTTTGACCCGAGTGAGAGTTTGAGACCAGCGAGTGTGGGATTTTTACCTCAATAAAACCACCCCGGTGACCACCATCAGCACGTATAAGGGATCCCGTGACCTCTCAAAAGACCACCCCGGAACCCTCTGTGCAACGCCTTTTAGGACACCATCCTGGGGAGACTAAAAAACGCTTCCCCTGACCCTCAGCAGTTCGTGATCACTGTGCCACCGTCTTTCCTGGAGTCACGTGGTGGGCGAACAGTCTCCAATCTGACCGCCCATGTTCCCGGAGTCCCGACGCAGTGCAGGCGGGGTTTCGGCATTTTAGATTTCGAGGCGGTTATTTCAACGACACCTTCTTCTCCGAGTGGGATCGACTCGGATCGAAGCTCGCATCCGAATATTATTATTATTTATTTTCACCCTATTCTGTCCCACTGTAGGGCAAAGGCCTCCCTTCCAATCCTCCCGATTTAGGGCAATTGTTGACCATTCCTGTCGATAAGAATCAGGGTCATAGCATCCGAGTAGCTCCATCTTTTTGTTTCACTCAGCTCACTTTCCTCGCCCTTCCCCATCACTTTCGAGTTTCAGCTCACACATAATTCTCAATGTTCAGACACGTTCAGCAGTAGTTTTCCAGGCAGCCGCGAGAGAAGCCTGATGCTGGAGTATATAATTAATTTTGTTTTTTATTATATTTTGCACCGTGAATTTTGTTATTACCTAAATTTTGTTTTTTTGTTTTTCTTACAATGACAAGAATATTTACTTTTTAAAGTATTATATTATTTTATTTTAATTATTATTGTGAATGTGAAGACTATGTGGATCATTATTTTTTGTTTTTTTTTTGTTTTCATTTAAATTTATCATAGTTTTAATTATGGTCTGGCAGTTTGAGTAGTTTATGCGGCCTACCCGAATGTCCTTTCTTTGGTATTGTTCGTCGGATCGCTGAGCTCCTTAAATTCTGAGTTGAGCTGCTCGGTTATTGACAAATGCATGCACTGACTGGACAGGTCCACTCAATCTGGCTGGTTCTTTCCTCAAAATACCATTTCAGACATCAGTCTACATGGTCTTCACATGATCTAACCAATATTTTGTCTGGACTGACTGTGACCTGTATGTAGTTTGTTTCGGCCTTTCTTCTCAGAGTAGTCAGATAGGAAACGCCGACCTCATCTAGTTTTAAAAAATATGTTCGACATGTAAAAGTGTTTGTACAAACCAACTTATATTTATCATTATCATTTATACATTTTTTATTTACACACTGGATCACAACTCGCAAGAGACTTATAGGTTATTCATATCATGAAAGCAGCCAAGGCAAGCTTAGCTGATAGCATATAAGTATGCGAGCCACTTTCTACTTTCTGGTCAGCAGTTCTTACTGAGTAATCCAGCCATTAGTGTCCGTGCCCCTCAATAACTCTGTCTAGTATGGGTGATGTGACTATAATATTGCGCAAACTGGTAACAGAGCTGTCGCAGCAGACGCCGAGACTACGTCGGCTGGAGATCCCTCCAAACCCCACACGAGGCTACCTGGACCCTGCCACCGTGGAGCAGCACCGCATGATTGGCCAGGTGCGGGGCTACAACCACAGCTTCAAGCATCCACACCAGGTACGAGCTGGGGTCTGTAATATAAGTCTTAAGCCCAATTGCATGAAAACCTTAAATTAAAGTAAATTGCTAACACGAGGTTAAATTGACAATACTGTATGAAAAACTGTCAATTTAGCCACGTGTTAGCATCTAACTCTGATTTTGGTGTAAGTGGGTCTTATTTTTTTTTGGTTTGCTTAGTTTTTGTAGTCCCACTGCTAGACCTTCACATATTTTCCAGCTATTTCTATCTTCTGCCGTCACGGAACAGTGGTGGCCCAGTAGTAACGGCTGCATCTGACAAGTTGTAGGTCGTGGGTTGAAACCCATGCAGGCGCTTTACTTTGTGTAAATAATTTCATCAAAACGGGGCAGGAAAACTTTGTGAGGAAACCGGCATATCTTAGAACCAAAAATTCGAAGAAATGTCACACATCCACCAAACCGCACTGGGCCAACGTGGTGGATTACGGCCCATTCCATCTCATAGAGAAAAGGCCTGCACGCACAACGGACCAAGTGCGGAAAAGGGGTCCATCTATCCTTGCCTTGACTGGTCAGCAGTATGTTTGGAACCAGTGCAGATTGTCACGCCCGCGTTTTTAGGCCTGCCTCGGTTACGATGTCCATCTTCAGGGACACACCGCGCGACGATCCCGGCCCATATGTCCTCATACGTCCTGTTGTTAACTTAAAGTTAAATGCGAGGATGCCGCGTTATACGTGCGAACTCTTTTTTGGCTCGTAGTTAGGTAGTTTGTACGTTACACAATTGACCTAAAGTTCAGTGCTTACTATACAACAACGAGTACAATTTCGTTCGATTCCATTCCATTCCGCGGCAATGTAAATTGAGCCTAATGCCTGTCTTGGAGCATATTTATGTGTAACATCCAGATTTATTATTTACTAGAACTTAATAACTCAGATTCACAGGCTTTATGAGTTTTTAACGGTCTTGTTTTTCTTATCAGCATTTCCAATCAAGCGCGGATCAGCGGCCGTACTCAAAACTAAAAAGGCAGCGGTCGCATGCTGACGGTGACAGTGAGTATTATTTCACAGTTTATTGAAAACTA
This sequence comes from Orthosia cruda, assembly GCA_964057195.1. Classification (NCBI taxonomy): domain Eukaryota; kingdom Metazoa; phylum Arthropoda; class Insecta; order Lepidoptera; family Noctuidae; genus Orthosia; species Orthosia cruda. The sequence goes on from OZ059825.1 coordinate 46,880,967, forward strand.
ATCAATAAAGACGATGTTTTTTCCGACTGCGGAAGGAGGGTAATTTGTTTTACAGTCTATGTATGTATGTTTGTTCCTATGTGGCGTTCTAGAGACCAAACGCGGTGGCCGATTTTGATGAATCTTACGTCAATCGATTCGTCTTAACCCTGCGAGTGTCACTAGTACTACTACATTAAAATTAGAAAAGAAAAAAAATGTGGATTTTGGGCGCCATTTTGTGGGGTTTTTTTTTTCCTTCCTATACCCTCGTGTGGGGTATCAAAATAAAGGGGGAAAAAAACGTAATAAAGGTGATTACAAAAATATATAACACTTATATGTTTAAATGTACTTAATCCTAAAAAAAAATACTAAAAATGTAAATAAAAAAAGATAATTAAAAAAATCAAAATATCCGACTGCTTAAAAAGCGAACTAAAAAGACTAAAACAAGAAGAATATCATGCTGTGCAGTTGGAGGATACATCTGGTTTTGGTCAGCCAGCTCGCGAATATGTATCCTCCGACTGCAGAACGGATTTGAACTGCGAGGTACCAATCTAATTGGTTTTCAATATCAAAGTGTCATTAAGCGTTATTTCTGAATTATTATGATTAGTCTGTTGTTCGGTGGCAATAAAAATAACAGAAAACTAGTATCGTGAAACTGTTCACCTCAACTGGCACTGTTGATCGATCATCCATCAATTATAGGCCAGTGGATACTTAGATAGAATCTTAACGCAGCTGGTGCAAACGCTTGATGTGCCGTTGCGCTCGAGAAAGGTGGCCCAATCATTTCCATAGGGCATAATACAATAGCTTTATCGCCGTTGTTTTGTTCGGTAGTCCACCTTAAATGTAATCGTCGTTTAAATTGAGCTTGATTGGTAGTTGCATCTTGATGTTGACAGGTATGAGTAGCCAGCCGAGTCAATTGCCCGGCGAGGGGCTGGAGTCAGTAGCCTGCGGGCAGGACGACATGGCAGACGAGTTCGGCAACTTCGATATCTTTAACCGACCGCCAGACTAGTAAGTTTGTTATTGACCTCGCTTGTGTCGAATTGAACCTAAAGAAAGTCAGCTCTGATTGATCTGAAAGCTCTTAGTAGCTATAGAACATACAAAATAACACTTCGCACTAATGAAATATGTCTTCCAGAAACGATGCATACATATTTTTACGGACGATTCAACGATGCTTTGAATGCATTTTTGTTATTTACTAAAATACATACGCCATTAATAATTATGTACCTATTGTAAAGTAAAATCACAAGAAACGGCAATTGGTTGCCAATCTTTACACATGATTGATAATACTACTAATTTTGTATGAGCAGCCCCGCTGGCAGTGCTAAGAAGCCCGCGGAAAAACAAACAACTAACCGGCGACGACACGTGCCCAGGGATGTTCCGGCTAAAGAAGGTAATGTACCTATTCAGTATACTTACAACTTGACCTACGTCATCCTTTTAAGTGGACAAGCAGTCGCCATCAGCTCCGGTACAAAATTGCCAACACAACTTGTTGAAAGGCCTGGGATCTACTGCGCTTCTCACTAGGATCTAGTTACTAAACACCACCATGCAGTAAGTTTTTGGCCTTATTACGCCCATCCACCTGAAGTTGCACTCTCACAATCATCTGATTTGGTTTAATGAGTCGCGAAAGACAGAGGGATAGTGGCCCTCTATAAGTGGATCGTATTCGTAACGGTTGAGAGTCCCAACTGTATTGAAAAACGAATGACGCAGAGATTTAGTTGTAGAAAAATTGTAATAAAAACAGTTATAGCAAGGGGTCACTCAATCCAAACTCAAGGGTTCCTTTATCCTTAAATATAATGTTAAAAAGAGCGAGCTTATGGTCTTCAATGCGGGTTTGAAGTGCCTGGCGGAAGTTTCTCCAGTAAGGCTGTGCGGGGTGCTCTTAGAGCGGGTATATAAAGAGGTGTACGAGGTGTAGGAGGTTTCCATGGGCAGTGCAGTACCTATGCATATACGGTCCAGACACTTTCCTGCCCCAATAAAAATGCATTCGTATGAATAAATATTTAAAGTCTTTATGTTGGTTTGAACAGAACGGGTGGCGGATTCAAGGCGTGGCGGGCCGCAGGGCGAGATGCCGGCCCCACGTCGCAGACAACCCTCCCATAAAAACATCCAGCCTTCGGGTTCTTTGATTTCCTAATCTTATATATTTCATAGGTCTTAGTCCTACGATAGGCGTACGTTAACTGACACGGTGCCTAAGGTAGCGCGGCGTAGAAGGGTTGCCCGGTTGGTATCGCGGGCGAATGTAACTCAGGCGACTCGCGATTAAAGCGCCGCGCAACTACCTCAGTCAACGTCTCAGTTAAAAGGTCTGTCCATAGGCTTACGGGTAGATTGATCTGACTGGCGAATTAGATTGCGATTTGTCCAGGTCATTCAATATCCTTAAAATATCACTTGCTCTTTGTCTCTAGAAGTAATTTATTTCATGGTATCCACCAGATTTGAATTGGGTGATTAGCTCCGAATACCTGCATCTACGGTAACCTTAAGGTTAGGTTACCCGTAAAAGTCGATGTAAAAGTTGTAACAGCAGAATCCCTGTATTGTATTTGTGAATCGAATGACAGCAAGCCAGCTAATGGAGGAGCGTCCGCTGGTGGAGCTGTTCAACAAGAATCGCATTGCCCCCGCCAGCCTGCGGCGCCAGGGCACCGTGCCCATGGTGCCGACACCCATGATACCCGTGCTGATCGAGAAGAAGCTCAAAAAAGGTAACAAATACTTCCATTCAACATATTTTTATATAAGCTAAGTTACTATTTCTGATGTTGGTCTTTAGATAGGATACCATCCATCCACACTTCTTCGAGCTTGGAATGTAAGTTAGACCGTTGGTCCCGGCGGTCATTGGCTAGTTAGAATCCAGAAAATCTGACAACTATCTTGCCCTGAGGAATCGTCTTACCCAGGTTCCATAATCCAGTAATTGAATAAGACGGTTCCTCAGGGCATGACTAAGGTACTCTATAGATCAGATAGGTAGCCGCTCCATGTAAAATACTGGTAATCTGTTGCATCCGGTTAGTCTTCAAGCCGACCCCAACATAGTTACCGTTGAACTGAAACTGTGTTTGAGGTACCTGCGCGATTCAGGAGTGCTTTTGAACTGCTAATCCGTCACTGCGCGAGTGACCAAACCCTCGTATCACGTCAAGAAACCCCTAAGCTCTACCGTCATTAGAAGACAGGACTAGTTGCTCAGATGTTTTAATGGCATAGAATTTGGCAAAAACAATTAAATAATACTTAACTATGAGGAGGTTTTCACTAGGGGACTGCCATACCTTGATAATGTTGATTTTATAATTGTACCTATCACAGATATTTTATCATTGTATCCTGCTGTCTGAAACGTTATGTAAGCCGACTTTGCAATTCCTATGACTGAATATCAATTGCATGTTATAAAATGTCAAGTTCTGTTTCTGATGATGATTCTCTAAACCTTTCAGTTCGACCTCAAAAGTTCGACGATGTATGCAACGATCTTCCGGAAAAAGAGCAAATGCCGATGGAACCTAAAAATGTTGGTTAAGTACCTTTCATTATTTATTTTTATATATATACAAATCTCTTTATGCAAAATAGTGTACGCAGTGTAGCTAGAATCGTTGAATCGTTGAATTTATGGAACCGAGAAATATAAATTTTAATATTCGATGATTTTGGGAACACTCAAATCTAGACTTATACAACCCGCCTACTCGATGGGGTAATGGGGATATAATAAGAGATCACGTGGTACCTACAGATAATAAATTGTAGATCGCTTTCTGTTGGGCAATTACCTCAATAACTACATTGCAAAAATTACAATTTTGAACCTCTTTAAACCTGTGTGACTAGCTTTTATTAAAGCTCCAATACCCGATACGACAAAATTATTTAGGTTGCTTTGCCACCAAAGGGGCGCTGTGTAGCAGAGGCGCGCGAAGATGTGTAGCGAAGCTGTGAAACTGTTGCTCGCACACATCGCTCGCTTTTTCCTATGACATATTGCTGCTAGTCCTACACCAGAACTGTTCTAAGCTTGGCTAAGAAAATGAAGAGATCCCATCGGTGTAGATTTTCGCCGCACACCGCTTTGCTGCATAGCGCATCTTTGGTAGAAAGGAACCTTAAGAGTGAGATGTTTATCAGGAAGGCACGCATCACCCGCGGCGCGTCAAATACCGGAGTCGTGGCTACGAGCTACCCACGGTGGCATCGCAAATGAAGCACTCCGGCATGCGCAACTACTACGGCACCGCCAACCACACTAACATACCGTTCGTGGTCAGCAAGAGCTGCGCCCCCTCGCACAATATTGGCGTCAACATACAACAGGTGACTCTCTCACAGTGGAACCATGATAGTTTGTCGTCAAGGTAAGGAAGGTCCCAGTTGAACAAATACCTACGAACTGTTTTCATTCAACAAAATTAATATTTCTAGGTGTTAAATGGGCTTAAAATTCAACAACCGTTATCTGGCATACCGCTGACCATCGCACATCATATGGGTGAGAAAGATTTTATATAGTAAGTTTCGTATATAAATACACTGACGCACAGGTTGGCTTTGTGAGGATGGATCTTGTATCACAAGTTCTACATAATATTACTAAAACACACTTTCCAGTATATCAAGTATAAGGTAATTAAACTGTATTATTGAAACCCTTTTAAAACGGTCTTTCGTTGGTGTCTACCTGTACCCATAAACCCCAATAGGTTTTCTCATGATACTATTTAGATGTCGCCTTCGTTCGAGTGTCATATTCTCATTATAGGACCTCAAGGTCCTAAACTAAGTACCACAAAAAAATTACAATCGTTCTTGAATAACAGATGGAAGTTGATGAGAATGGAAAGCTACGCTCCATTTTAAAAATTGTATTAACAAAGTACAAATAGATTAGTAAAGTTTTGTTTCATTCGTTAATGTTTCAGGCTTGGGCCACGTACCTACCACATATGGTGCGAAGAAGGCCGTAAGTCTATTAATTATTTAACTAACGAAAACCTTCCTCGTAAACTGTTTATTAGTGAAAATCTTATTAAAATCAGAGGCAGACAGCGGCTAATTTCGCTGCTGGTGGTGCAGAAAATCTCTAACGAAGCAAATAGAACAACCTTATTGAGAGTTGTATTTCTGAGCCATTTGGGTTTGAAACATTATGACGACACGGTAGGCGTAGTGGTTGAGCGATCGGCTACTGCGTTGCGTGTCGGGGATTCGATTCCCGCACGAAACAAATATTTGTATAACCTACAGATAGTTGTGCCAGCCAGATTGTTTTGTGAGTTTATATGATTGTAAATACACCTACGATACAGGAGAAATTTCTACGACACTTTAAAAATAAATGTTAGTGCTCATCGAATTTCAGTTTCGGGGCATCAGTAAACAGTTAGTCGATTCTTCATGTGACTGGAGGGCTGGGCTTTTCTTCGACCAAAGAATCAGCATTACTGACTGAATCAGTGGCTCGGTAACTCGCAATGTAATGCAATTTGCATGCGAGTTGCAGGTGGTTACGTACCGTAACTTATATTCACCCACTTCGTTAGAACCAGCAGCCGTCGTTGGACCACAACAGCGAGATGAACGCCATCCGCGTGGGGCAGCGCCTGGTGAAGCTGCCATCCTTCAAGACCATCTCGTACAACCGCTTGCTGAGCCTGTACCGCGAGGGCGACGGCATGGTGCCACGTTTCCTGCGCGCCATCGACCGTCCGCACTACTTCTACACCTCCATGTGCAAGTGAGTGCTTTACAACTGTCAGCAGCATTCTACATCTCGCCCATGTCATTTTACTTTAGTCAGTGCAACCCGAATTCTTCTTTCATTCCGTCCTGTCAACTGTCATACTGTTTTTGAACACCTTTCCTTCCATATCACTCCTCACATAACCCATCCATCTCTATGCAACGTAAAATCTTAAAATATTATGCGTACTTTATGATATACTCCGTTTCAAAAAGTACGAATAATACAGCCTTTCATAATTCTTAGCGTCTTTAGAATAACTCGGTTTAAGTTGTGCTTCATCACCCCATTTTTTTACTACACTGTAAAGCTACATTCATTGCATCGAACAAAAAAATTCAAGTGTGTATTATTGTTTGAAGCAGTCTCGCGACAAACCGGGAGGACTTCGACTGCGCCACGTCGAAGGGGCGCGGGGGAAGCCAGGAGGCAAAGCAGAGCCTCGCGGAGTACGCGAGCTTGTACCGGGAGTACGAACACGTAGACAAGTGCATCCGGGAAGGCAACACCGACCTGGAGCTGGAGCAGCGCAGGGAAGAACTCACCAAGGAGCTGGCAGCCCGCGAGGATCATATCCGTAAAGTGAGTGAGCCGATGAGCTGGTTGTCTCTCGGAGATATTATCATCATCATCATTCTCTTGCTCTAATCCCAATCTCGCTCACAATGGGCCTCATCAGAAAGCTTACAGGCAATGGAGAAGACTATGATCGGTGTTTCCTTGCGTAGATCAGAAATGTAGAGATCCGTAAGAGAACCAGGGTTACCGACATAGCCAGAAGAATTGCCAAACTTAAGTGGCAGTAGGCAGGGCACATTGCGCTGACGCGGACGGTAAGTTCTGGTTAGAAACGTATAAAAACGAGTATAAGTATAAAGTCTGTATATTCGACAGTTTCTGATCCGAAACCAATCTTTTGATTTATGTGGGCATAATAAATTGGGTTGTTCGTTGCTGATTGTGCAATCCACGAATACAAGTGAAGGTTCTTATCATAAGATACTGAAAAATTCTGACCACATCCGCGGAAGCTGCTCAGGTTGTTGCTCTAAGTAACTATAATACATAAAAGAAAATAGTTCTGGATAAAGCGTCAGAAACTGTCCAATATACCAACATTATGCAATCGTTTTTATTTGTTTCTAACAAAAACTTACCGTTCTTAAAAAGTGCATACAATACAATTGATTATAAACTTTATTTTCACATATCTGCATATGTAGTTTAAGATAGGGTGATAGTTTTGCTCTCAAGTGTATTTTCATATTCCACACAATCCATCCCTTGCTTTGGTTCTAGTGTAGGGAATACTCTTATAGCTATCGAAGTTGTCATGATGAATGTTTTTCGTTCTGGCAGGTGGTTAACGAGTATCGAACAGGAGCTGAGGCGGAGCTGCCCTTACGTGCGTCGGCGTCGACGGCCGAGGACGGCTACCGCCACTCCATCAAGCTCGGCGACGCTCAACACTAGCCAGCTCGCGGACCGCTGTCAGGGTCTCTTCTTTTTATAAAGTTTTGCCTGACACGACACTAATTTAAAACCCGAATACACAGTTTGCGCTTCAAAAACGAAGTCGTAATACCTTGCGTAGTCTGACAAATTGCGTTAAGATTTTTCTTTGAAATCGAGCGGCTGAAGAGAGCGTCATTGAAGAATAATGATCTAAATTCGTGTTCGAGAAGTAAAAATTGGAAAATATCAGAAGAGGTCATGGGAAAATATTTATCGTTCCTGTAGTACGAAATTTCATCTATACATTTGTGAAATATTCTTTGTTGGTCGAACATTGAAAACTTATAATATAGTCTTCATCGAGGTTGTATTTTACTAACCTTTTCTCGCCATGGAATGGCGTTCCTCTCATTTACCATCTTGAACTGCCATAAAATGTGTCGTGTTATATACTTTCTGATATAACCATTGAAGTGGAATGGAAGTTAAAACTATGCTTAAATAAGCAGGTTGGTGCACGCGGTTTACCTACGAATTTTTATACTAAATCTGTATTAAAGCTTGTCCGCTGTAGTAGAAGTCAAATATCAAACTTTAACATGCAATGTGCGAAAGATCACGCGAAATAATTTAGCTGATTCCGCACTTATTGTGAAAAGTACGTACGTGGGCGACCGAGCTCTGTTCGGGTGAAAATAGAGAAAACGACGTTTTCTAAAAATAAAACCTAGCTAGATCGATTTATCGCCCCCGAAACCCAAACCCATTTAATGAAAATCGATGGAGCCGTTTCCGAGATTCAGATTATATATATATATATACAAGAATTGCTCGCTTAGATGTAGTTTCCGCGCTACAAATTGAAAGTACCACAAGCGTGACTATCACATGGTTAGTCTGATTGTTCATGGGATTCGATGGACTTTTTAAGTGTACTATCTTTTGTTCTTTTTTATTACAACAGCAACAGCGCAAGTCGCACTCTTCATGTCATCCTCGTCATCGAAACTGTAGTTCGAGCGTCGTCTGTACTATTACGATACTCGTCTAAGCTTAGCTAGATAAGAACGCTGTATAGTCTAGTACCTGGAATATAATCTAGAATTCTGTACGTGATTATATTCGCTATGTATGTAAGTTCTGAATTACAATGCTTGGAACCGGTCCTATATTGCTGTCCACTGGTTTTGGCTGACATTTGAAGCCATAGTTTGTTACGTTGAAGATAAATTTGTAAATTTTATGCCTTTTTTATTGACTGCGAATAGTAAACGATTTTTGAATGATTTCATAATAATGTAAAGAAGTTTGAATACAATTCCTTTGACTTTTCTATTTTTTTTTTTATTAATTCCTTTATAAAATAATAACGATAGAAGAAAATAAGATATGAATTCTACTAAGCAATGTGAACATCATCTAGGCATGCATTGCAGTTAGTAATGACTATAGTCCATAGAATTAAGTCACAAATATACACAATGTACCTACTTCTAGTGATGCGATACGTAGCAAAGTTCTTTTATCGATATAATATATATAATTACGATTTTATAACATGAAACAGTTTGACACATTTTATTATGTACACATACATAGTTAACAACAACGAAGAGTTGATTTACATTCTATAACTTATTTAACTACATAGTATCTAGATTTAAAATAGATAGATAGATTATACGATAGTTACAATATGATATTTGATAATCACCGACGAACATAACGATAAAGTTGCTCGATAAAACAGATGTAACTATATTTACACAGAAATAAATAACGATATCTTAATTATTACTATAAAACTTTCTCTAATGCATAGATGAGCTATATTGCTGACACGCGGTTGGTTGGGAAGGTGAAGCATGCATATTTTAATGACATTTATCGATATCCGTAATTACTGAAACAATAAATCATTGTGACGGACTCGGGAGCCGAGTTCTTGGCAGCGAATGTGCCTGAACATATCATATCTATATACAGAACGAATATTTAACTAGTAAATAATATACTTATTTCATCAACAATATTAAGAGACTGATTGAATTGCTTATTGCGACGGACAAATAGTGACAAAATCCCCGACATTTTATAATTAGAGCTTTTTGGAGATAAAAGTAAAAATTGCGATAGGTATTAGCAAAATATTCTATCCAGGTACTACACACTCAAAATGAATGAGATGAAGTCACGCCCACCGCATGTAAAAGCAAAAATACACATGCCTGTAACTTGCATAAAAGTGTGCAAGTAGCTTGCATGCTATTGTATATTGTCCATCGATTCACTGACGTACGGAGCCCATGAGTAAAGATTGAGGGACTTCTTTTTGTATTGTTTTGCACATTTTGAATCGGTTTTACAATTTTTCTACAACTTTCACTAAATCACGTTAACCAATTCACGGATGGGACCCTCAATCCTTAAGCACATAGAAACTTCTGAATGGTGAATGTCACAATGGCATGCAAGATACTTGCCCACTTTTATGCAAGTTGCAGGCATTTGTATTGTCGCCCTTATTTTGTAATTAGCGAAGATTTAGTTGCGCGTGTCGGTCGAGGAGGGTAGGTTCTCGCCGTCGATCTTGTGGCGCGTGGCCTGCATATAGGCCTCCGCGGCCAAGGCCGGCCATGCGTCCGCAGGGTGCCCGGGGGCCACGGCCCCGGCGTTGGCCCAGGCCTCCGACGTGGACACCTCCGCCGGCCTCTCCACGCTCTCTGCAGCCTTTGGCGTGCACTCCAAAGACAGAGATTTTGGAGTCTCAATCCTTTAAAAAATATACAAGCCTGTTACATATTTTGTTGCCTGGAAACTCGTGCACCAATTTATGATATCGGTTAAAAAACATAAAATAATGTACTCCATTTCTAAGTCTATTAGAACTGAAAATTATTGCGTATTCGGTTCGGCTTCAGTTTGTGATAACTGTTTTTATTAATATAAAGTAGGTACTCAGAAGGAGAAGGAGTGGTGTGGGCTCTTAGAGAAAAAATACCTCACGCGTTCTGGTGACTGCATGGCATCGTTAGTGCTGGAGATCTCCAGATCCTCTGTGTAGCTCAAGTGCTGCTTCTCACCCTCGTTGCGTTGCTCTTTTTCTGAACAAAATAACTCAAGTATGGGTTTAAGTAGGTACGTTTTGGTTTCTGCATAAGAATGCCCGAGAAATGGAAAAATTAAGGGTTTTACTCGGGAGAACGAAAAAGTGGGAGTGGATAAAAACTCACAGAAACAGGTCCACAACATACGGTGTCCTATTTAACAGCTACTATTGTAATACTCAGTCAATTTAAAAAAAGCCTACTGCTTAAATTAAAAACCTAATTTTAAGAAAACTGAGACGAAACAGGTAAAAACTAAAATTCTATTGTTAGTAAATAACTATTGTTAGTCGCCTTTCATTCTTTCTCTCAATATGACGAACCCGTCTAAGCATAAGGTTTTCTACAAACAACCATGCCATATGTCAAAAAAATCTAGATTGAATTTATTCCTGGCTCTGGCCTGAAAGTTTAAAAATGAACAATGTTCCTACCATCAACATTGATGGCCGCCTCGGGCCAGCCGAGAGAGTCTCCCTCCACATCGACCGGCTCATCCTCGGCGTCATAAGGCCGGGGCTCCCGCGGCCGCTCCTCACGCCTCTCTTCGTCCAGGTCATAGCCCAGCATGCTCTCCACCGTGTGGTGGCGCTTGCGCGTGCGCAGTTTGAGCCGCCGCTGCCGGTTGGCGCGGATGCGCTGGTATGTCTACCACCAATGGAAAAGGTTTTCATCAGTATTCGGAGATGTAGACTTAACCCGATGTTCTAAATTATTTTTACTGAGTATTCATGAAATTCTACTTTATCCTGAAAACATGTAAAATTTTTGCATTAAGGGTTTGACACTTTCGGCCCTCTAAATAGAATTCGAATCGCTCACAGAGCATTTCGTAGTCTCAATTCTGTGTTCACTTCACAACTCAACTCGTAATTAAATACACGGCATACCTATAGCAAATATCGTATCTCGGTAAGACAATGATATTTTTAGAGCACATTGGCATAATTAACTCATTTTAAGAACTTTTAACAGTCATGCCTTAGTCTTACTGAAGGTACAATATGGCTCGTCGAGTTATAGAAAAAGTTCTGCTTTGCAGCGCTTCTAAAGCTCGATGTATCATAAATTCAATATCGCTTGGTTTAAGTTTGGGTGTATTACGCTTATGGAAAAAGCGCACTCAGCCAGACTCTAAGCGAAACGCATCAGTCAGCGTCGTATCAATTTGCTTTGTTGGATCGTTACTGTGAAATTCAATATAAGCTTAGTATAATTCATTGAGGTAATAATATGTACTACGCACTAGAGAAGTCACCACACATCACTGCTGTATTCCGTTCATGTGGGGTCGGCCGGCCGCACTTCACTCAGTTGCTTGCTAGATCTTGAGCGCCTATGTCATTGTTTGTTTTTAAACGAAAAAACCTTCAAACGCATTAAATATGCGGTCGTGTGTTTTAAGATATTGCACTTATAATTCAACTAATACGGCGAAATGCAAAGGAATAACTTTTCGTCAATGAGTAACTAGATAATCATTTTTAAATTGAAATATTTGGTGGGCGCCATGATGCCTCATTTCTCATATAGACTAAAAATTAAGATGTGACAATTTATGTAACAAGTGTAGGTAGAATAGTAGTAGGTAGTAAAAACCAAAGTCAGCTAGACTTTGGTTTTATAGCGGAAATTAACAATCTTAAGTATATTCAGAAAGGAACTGACTGTGGTTATTCAAATAAATAGTTTAACAAATTGGTAGGTATGATAGGTGGGTACGTGTCTAGGGTAGGGTATGTAGGTATCCAGCTGACGGGAGCGAAGTCACGGGGGACAGTTAGTACCTAAATAATGGCATGACGTAAATTACTTCAACATCAGCGTTTAGCTTTGATATTCTTATGCAAAGCAAACAGGACGGTTAGTACTGAGACCTTACAGGTACTTGCTGGCATACTTCCGGTCAACCTTGATGTGCAACGATGTGCTGCAATGTACTATTAAGCACTAGAAACCATGGACGCGGAGTGACCGTGAGAAAATCTCTAGATTATTTGAAACACATATTGACGTCTGGGAGGAACTTTTATCCGAATGGCAATGTAGGTGGGATAATAATTCCACCAAGGCTTTACCTTTTAACCCACACCAATTCTTTCCATCTGTTCGCGTGCGACTGGCCAGGACGTGACTGGAGGTGGATCACTGTGTTGCCCAATATCTCACAGGGCAAGGTAACTTTAAAAGTAAATTATTTTCCTTCAAGCTCGTTGCCTCGCCTTTATTTCAGTATTCTATATCTGACTGCGAATATGTACAATCTGCCCATCATATCTTATGGGAGTGTATTCTTTGGCAGAATGAAAGCAATACTATGTTGAATAATGTACAGGCTGCATCAGATGATGTTTACTATACGGATCTTGTGGTAACTAGAACAAATTTCCGTGCGTTCAAGCGTTTTTGCCTTACCTATTTATTATTGGAATCAAATATAACACCTCACAATGTTAGGACCCATTAATATTAATGCTATTTTTTTCCGTAGTGCCAGGCAACTGGGCTTATCCCAGTTGTAAATGACTCTTTGTGCCTATTGACCTTGTTTGTTCTGTCTCCTACTTGATATGGAGGGAACTGGAAATTTTTATTTTTTCCTTCTCCTCCACTACTCTTTTCTGATTAATTTCGTTGCGGCATCCAAGACAGTTAAATTCATTCTGCGGGACTTCGTCGAGCTTCATTGCTTCGGTGCTTTTCTGGTGGTCGTCACTATTGATTTTGGCTTTCAGGAGTTGCAGTGATTTGGGAATAGTGCTGTGGGAATGTCCCAAAAAAGAAGTACATAAATATAATATTAAATTAATGTACTATTTTATTAATATAATATTAATAAAATATTACTTTACTAAGGTTATTTCAACTAATATTTTTTTTGAAAAAAAAGTGTGAATTCTAATGAAGCTTATTAGGTATAAAGCTATGTAGGTACCGCTTCTGTAGTCAGTCAGCAGTTTAGTCTATATGAGTGACAAGTTGTTGCAGAATGTTGAACGAAACGCGTAAGCGCCATGAAAATCACGACGCTTCCGTCTTTTTGATCGCGAGAAAACTATACCTTAGAAGCGCTCTAGCGCTGCGTGTTTATACTGTTTTGTTAGACGGCTAATTATTGTTTCAGCGCTGCAGCAAAGTTTAGTTTAAACTCTTGTCAAAATGGAGCATGTCCTTTACTTAAGATAGCTTCTCTAGTACATATTATCTCAATGGTATAATTGAAAATGGCTTTTAGCTAAAACGATCCAACCCCATATTTACTTAAATATCTCTAAAAATATTTATATATGCCCAATAAAAGTAACTACGTCCATTTAGTGTCATCATTTCTAGACTATAATAGAGTCCGTGCCACCAAAGAAGTCTAGCAGACATGGTGCGATAAATATATTGTGAGTAAGTGTACCAAACCATTATCTACTAACTCAAAATCTGGCCTTGTTGGAAAAATTCCCAGCTGGAAAATGCCGTACATGGAATCTGACCTACTTGGAATCTGACGTCCATTGCCGCTTTCGAATTCGCGCACATTCTGCAGAATTTGACGCGAAGAGATAGGGATCAATATGCTATGTTAATTTTTAGACAGAGGCGTCATTTCACTTCGTTTTTGTCTGAATGTGCTGTGACCCTAGGCTTACAAGCTCCGAAATACACAGGTGATCAGCGAGAGGCTGTTACCATACTTTTTGTGTGCACCAACTAACAAGCACTGACTAATTCGTTTGACGTCGGTTTGTGCTGGTTCCTTGGCAATCACCAGACCATGCACCAGATGCCCTAGACTTATATGAATAATGTTAAATATGTATGGGCAAGTCAAACGTGATCAATCCGACCATCGCCTTCGCTGTTATCGAATGACACTTGTCACACCTGCCAGCTATCTACGTGTATGAGTGTAGTGCGTACCTCCCAGCGCGCGTCCTCGTCCTGGTGGTGTAGCGAGTGGTGCGGGGGCGCCGCAGTGTCGCGCGGCAGGGCGCTGAGGCTGTACAGGTGTTGCAGCTCCTGCAGGAAGTGCGCCTGCGCCACGCCCGGCCCCAGCCGCGCGCCGCATACGCCGCATGAAGACTTGCGCTCCCCGTCCGCTGTACAAACAACATACTATGTACTGTGTTCTTCTTAGCCTTTTCCCACTTTAGTTGCACACGGCTCTCCTTATCACACGGTGCAAAAACGTTTTGTCGAGGGTATTTGGCTCAAGCAGTTTCGCCTTCATAAGAAGCTTTGTTATGCTGGTCCACACAACATACTATGCTGACTACAATGACCGGGTTAAATGAGACAAATTATCCAGGCTAGAATAGCCAGTTAGATACTGTACTAGTAAAGTAAAGTAGTACAATATCTAGCTTTGCTTGCCTTGGCTTGGAAAATGCTAGTGCTGTTTACATTATGCCAAATAAGTAATTTTAAACCAATACCATTGCAGTGACTAATGAAACAATATACATGGTGGGCAAAAAATCGTCCATCAAACGAAACATTTTGAAAGTATCACAAGTAAAATAAAAAAGTCATCTTAATAAACCCAATCCACGATTTTTTGTAATGAAATGTGAAGTATAATAATCAAATGCTCACTAGGCAATCGAATATACGCTTCACCGGCCTCATGAAGCTATATAGTACACAAGCTAACACAATAAAATCAGTAGTCCCCAATAGCGTGCGACTGGCTCAAAAATTAGAACGCCATCTAAACTATCCTAGCGAGAGACTAGCTTACCAATGAAACTAGTTTTGTACACACAAAGCCAGGGTTACTAGTTTGGTAGTCTGCTAACACTGTTTACTATCTTGGTTGTATCCCGGGTGTTAGGCATACGGTTTTAAACACATCATCCAAATAATTAAGTACAAGACATTTCAAAAGAGGGGGTGACCACTGAGATGACGACCTGAGAGGTATGAAAATTAAATTTATCGTTTATTTGCTGTGTTGATTTTGTAGAACAGGCCCGATACATTTTGTCTAACGGCTTGCAAAAATTGTTAAGTTTAGTATTAAACAAACACCAACATGTTATGTACTTAAAAATCTTTTGAAAGCAGCAAAAAAAAACCTTAGAATGTCTCATCAACTCTTAACATAATACCTCATAGAATATTACAGTTATAATAAAAAAATACAATAATAATCAAAAACTATTAACATTAATATAATAATCAATTACAAATAAAAAAAACATCATTTAAAAATATAGAAAATAATAATAATGTCCAAATATCAATCAAATTACGTAAAAAATCAATGTATACGTCAAAATTATCAAAAATTAATTATGTGGCAGAATTAAATTAAATGTCAAATAAAATCAATGTATGCCTAGACCTAGGTAAAAATATTAATTAAAAAAGGCCAAATTAAAAGAATCTGACATAAAAAAACAGGAATGTCAACAAAATAATTACAATTTTAATTGGCAAACGTTTTGTCATTTGGAAGACGAAGACCTGCTGCACCGACCCCAAATATGTAAATTGAGATACGGTAAGAGAATGATAAAAATTTCTTAAATAGTGTAGGCGTTTCAGCTCACTTAACGCGGCCTTTAGAAAAAAAAAACATTACAAATACGAAATATGGGTAGCTTGTGAATAAAAGGTGAACTGGAAACTTATCTGGAAATACTGATATCTATGATTGATATCTACGTACCTAGGAAACGGTATTTGAAGTGTCTCCTAGAATCGTGACTATAAAAAGCTCAATGGCCTCCATTATATCTACGTATATAAATCTTACAACCTATTTATTAATCTCTCTATTGGTGTTCTTTGTGTGCTTGTGCTGATTATTTTAGAGTATTTTAGGGTATAGATATGAGTTCCACGCAAAATAGTGCTCTTACAATTCACCCATGATATTAGGTAAATCATATTCAATTAGTTCTAATAAATATCAATTAATTAGCACAGCGAGTCGGCAACCTGCAATGCAATACAATTATAGGATAACAATTTCTGCCAGCATTCATGCGATCGCAAACAATTTCAGGTATTCGTGTGTCAATCAGCGGAATATAGGCTTCCGCGTGCAACGATATTTTGTGTTAATTATTTGTGGCGTTCAATTGTAATCAAAGCGTATGTGGTTTGGTGTATTACTAGTTAAACCGACGACATCGATGATGCG